>JAECUM010040718.1:0-34024 GCA_016617855.1 Megalonaias nervosa
CATTTCATTCATTTGGCTTCGAAGCAGAAACAAAATACAAAGACCTTGCATTCGAGAATAATCACAGAGATTGGTACTTCTTCAAACACTTCAAAATGATATTGCATCATGTGAAGGTAAGACATAGTGTTTGGTATATCTATATTTTTTGTAACTCCTGGTACATGATTTTGTCTACTCTATATATATATATATATATATATATATATATATAGTATATATATATATATATATATATATATATATATATATATATGTGTGTGTGTGTGTGTGTGTGTGTGTGTGTGTGTGTGTGTGTAGAGAGAGGTCCAGATCCATTAAATAAATTTATTGGATAAGAACGTGTTTCTCTTCAGCATCTTGCTATCAATAAACAAAATGGGCAAACATATACAAACTCTATTATAGCGATAACAAAGAACTGTTTTAAAGAAAGCCAATCGCCTGTCACCATCGGAACCAAGCTAGACATCACAAGTCAATACCCTCTCTGACAGCGAGGTTGTGTTATCTCCCTTTTCCCGAAATAATGTTGGGCAATTTTCAACTGTGCAAAATCAAGCAAAAGGAAACGATTTTTATGTTAAGAGTTGGATTTCGCAAACTAGTGAAAAAGAATCCGCACAGTTTATCTATAGTAATCAAGCATGTGATCTTTATCTGGTTAAACTGGAAGTTGATTATCAAAATATAACCTCTATGTACAAACGTTGCGCAGAACGCATTGTCTCGTCTGCGAATGGTATTCTTATGGCAAAATTTGCTGCTTAAGCTGACAAGACAGGAACGCATAGCATATCACGGAAAAAATCACCTCGCAATATTATCGCAAATTCTCATATGAAAACAATTCATGTATAAGCTTTATAACCATCATAAATTTTCGCTCTGGCTGCAACGTTTACCAAAAACTTTTAAATACTTGTACAGAGTCATTGATTTGATCGATCCGATTCGAAACTTAATCTTTCTCGTGCTAATCTTACACACGACATCTATTATATGTAAGACATTGACAACGCGCGTGTTGTACCTCGCTCAACTTGCATCAACTTGCCATTATTTCATTTGCTCTACGTAGCTTCGTGGTTTTGTTTTATTTCATTTTACTTTCGTTTTTCTTCAGTTTCGACCTCTTCAGTTTGTAAGACATGTCTTTGAGAAATATATTGACAAGTTTAGGTAAAACATGCATATGATCGTCTTCGTAATGTTTAGTATTGATACATATATGAAACAATTCGATAATGCAATCAGATCTACCTCCTGGATATACAAAGAGTTCGCTGCGCCGTTGACCCTTACGTTTCATCTCTGACTGAAGAAAGCAGCTTCCATGGCACCCAAAGCTACAGTAGCTCATTTGGTTGAGCGTTGGATTGGTAATACAAGGATAGCAGGTTCAATACCCCCCCCCCGGCCAGCCCGGGCCGGTACCCTGGTGTGTCATTAGAAACGGCATTTAACACCAATTTCATGGACATGATATAGCGAATATTGTTTAAAATTGACTCTAAAACCAACAAATCAATCCAGACTGTAACACAGTATCCTAACATAGTTCACAACAATACCATTCATGCGGGAAACACAGGAACTCCTAGAACATCAGGATACAACCTTACACATTCAGTAATATTATGTCAAAGTTTCAATTCAGTACGGTTGCTGATGCATAAGATACGTGACTCTCAAAGACTTTAACATAGCATTTTAACAGTTGTAATTGTTTCTGACGCCAATCCTGCGGTGGCTGCTTCAGAACTGATATTTAGAACAAGCCATTCACAGTCGAGTAAATATGTCATGAACTTTATTTATAGGGACATCGTGTTTGCAAAGAAAATCTTGTATAATATTAAGCCATCACTTACAATTGGCTCTAACTAGAGTTAATAAAGGAAGACAAAAAGGGGGAAAAACTTGAGATGCAATGAAGAAAAGATCACTTATGACAATGTGTCAGTATCGTTCCAACAATCACAATTGTCATGTAAAATACTTGTAATTGCATAACCGAGCAGAATAAGAGAAGAAAGTTTACTTATATGCGATTTGAAACTACTGCGAGTTTCTGTTTTTTGACTACTGTAATCCGATGACAAAACTATTTTTAATAAAATTAATTTGATTTAAAGTAATGTATAATTTTTAGTGATTTTATACTAATAAGGAAAGGGCGTCGATGAAATTTAATAAGTCGTGTCCAATTAGAAATTGTTATGTATCTGACAGTAAAATTTTGTTTTAAAGTCAAGTTAACTATTGTTTGCTTTCTATGCCAAATTAAAACAAGTTTGAGACCGTTAATCAATTCTATTAAAGACTTTAAATCGTCATATGACGCTGTTAAATTGTCTTGCAAAATATGACGTCACAAGATGGCGTATAATTAATTTGAAGAGATTCTGTGATGCCAGTAGTAATAAAAGTTATACGATGAATGGAATTTCAAAATTTCTTTAGACCAAATAATTCAATTTTAATTAACCAATTATTAATTATTGAATTAAGTAATATGTCATAACTAATAATGAGAACGCTAAATAAATAAATACACTAGTTTAATAAATCTCATATATCAAGCGTCCTCTGGTAATATATTCCTTACGTCATCAGTATTCCTCGGGACGAATTGTAACTTGTTCTATTGTAACTTGTGTTATCTGTATTCTTCTGAACCCATTGTAACATGTTCTGTTGATTTGTCTCTTATGTCGTCTGCATTCCTCCAGACCTATTGCAGTTTGTTCTATTGATTGTCCCTTATGTCATCTATGTTACTCAGGACCTATCGAGAGAAACAACTCTGGAGGCAGCCAATGGAAAACCTATGAAAGCATGTGACGTATTTTCCGAGGCAATAAAAGCCGTTGCACATCATGTTTTTGAAAAGGTTCGTAAAAACTGGAAAATGTGTTAGGTAACTCCCGGGTAAAAAGAGATTTTTCGTTATTCCAAGTTATTCTAAATAAAGATTATATATTTGGTTTGTCGATGACGGCCTAAGTTCATAAGCATCGTGTGATTTCATATTGCTATATGATAGCAATAGCTATTGGTGACGATTCTAGATATTGATTCCTAGTCAAGGAAGACAACGTGAACATTCTTGTTATGATACCTTTATTTTCTTACGCTGTATGTTCCTTTCAATAACTATTCAAGACATGGATAGCTATCCATCGATCCATCTAGCCATTCGTTCCACCATTAGTCGCATCACCTTGTACCCATATGGCTTTCGCTACATTAAACAGTACCAAGTAGAGGGTTTTAAAAAAATAGCATTTTTTATTTAAATGAGTTTAACAAATATAGAAATATCACTACAGTTATAACTGCTAATTGTCAATATTTTGTTTTCACTCTGTTGGATACTATTTTCTTTGGGAGATTTCGAAATGACACGAAAGTTTCAACCAGCTCCGAAAATCTACAGTGACCTTGATAGCTGACTGCCTGCTGGATTGTTCTGACAAATGTTAAGAATAATAATAGTTAGGTATATTGTGCAAAAAGGTGAACGGTTTTAATTATGTGATACGGCATACGAGTTATGCCTTCCAGCAAAGCATAAAATGTATACTAGTGAGACATTCAAAGTCAGGTTTTTCACACGAGTCATGCCATTCTAAAGAAGCATAACATGTATACTATTTCTACGTTTTAAGTTAGATGTTTGTGCTTGCAGATACAAACTGAGCACGGTTTGGAAATAACGATGTTGGACATTTGGTGGGTGTTAACAGTGCCAGCAATATGGTCAGACGCGGCAAAAATGTTCATGAGAGATGCCGCCGAAATGGTTAGTTTTTCCAACAACACTTTGAATTGAAGTTATTTAAATTTGCGAACCTCAATGATCGTGTACAATGACCCAGAAACTTAGTGAATCCTTAAACTGCTTTTAAAATGGTTTCAGTATAAGTGACTTATTACGATTACACAGGAGTAACATGAATAGTTTAATTCTAGGATGTGGTCCGCATGTTGTCTTGCCTGCATAATATATTTTTTTTTTCAATTATTTTGTTTCTTTCCTTCACGTGCCTTTCAGTCCGAAAACAACTGAAAAGAAGTTGATTTCCCTCACCACGCACAATATATAGCCTCGTATCATTTAACATAATTTATGATGCAATATAGTTGCCTCTCAGGTTCCTCGCAAAGGATACGGTATTTAAGGTAGGGTTGGTACAAAACGCGCGCAACGGCATACTAAGGAAAGTTCATGAACAGGAGTTTGCCAATACGCCTAAGGAAGCGTTTTGGGTGATGGGTCTACATAGCAAATGGTATTTCAGCATCTTAACTCATAAAGAGCCAGTTCAGCTACTGTAGGATTGCGCCTACAAGCATGCACAAACCGTTTGGAAGGCCTTCAATTGTCTCAATCTTGGCGACTATGACGACCTTTACCCGCGTGCCGGTGGGTTCATATTGGTGTTCGAGGCGTTCATTGAGACTAACAAAAAACTAATGTGCTTCTATGGCTCCCACGGTATGGGTTGATATGCCTTAATAATAAAAGCTCGAGTGAAACTGGAGCTGCTGACAGATATCGATGTACATCTCTTCTTTGAAAGAAAATCCCGTGGAGGCTTTTTGATAGAGTGTCGCCAATGAGTATCACCCGAAATTTCCAGACTATAACGCCCCCAATCCAACGAGGTGGGTCGTCTACCTCAATAACAATAATCTATACGATTGTGCAATGATACTAAGTCCACATACTCGTAGCTACAAGTGATTAGAATATGTCAGCTATCACCACCTTACAGCGGATGCGCCCAATGATTATTTACTCGAGTTCGATCAAGAATATCCAGAAGATCTCCAGGACGAGCACAGTGTAAATCCACTTGCCCTGGAAACGTTGATTCAACCAGATGATTGGCTAAGAGACTATCAGCGTGCTTTAATGAGCACACTTGGGAGCATTTTCACCGAGTGTGCCAAGCTAGCACTGAGCGTAAGTGAAAGGGAGAGGTATGTAGCTCATTACAGCAATCTTCACTTTGTACCAGACTGGGCATGACAAAAACTAACAGAGATGTGATGCTCAATTACAGCCTCTAAATGGCAGCTTACATCCAACTCAAATCATCTTCACGGGCCAAGACGAAGAGTGGCTTCGAAAAAGAGCTCTTCAAGCGTTTGAACAATAAAGGCATTTAGCCGAATGATGAATCACCTCTGAAAGTTAATCAGAATGGATTTTGTTTGTCCTAAAGGCGAAGAGGATATGCTTTGCCGACCGCCCTGGCTTTTGAGAGTCGAAAGATCTTTGATACCAACCTCATCGTGGTCTATAACACGAAGGCTAACCTTAAGAACAACCACTCAATCTCTGTAAGTACAATGGCTCTGGACCTAAGCAAGCTTACTCTGATCAGTCTTTATTATAACCCTATAAAATCTCGTAATAATGGCAAGGAAGCATTGCTGTATACAGATACCAAAAGACTGGTGCTTCAGATCGAGAACCGAAAGCCTTATCGTAACTATGGCTGAGGAGACCAACTTGTACGATACCAGCGACTACCCGACCAGTCACTTGATTTGGAAGATTTAAGGACGAGTATCACGGTACTCCGACAGAGCAGTTCGTAAGTATGTGCCAGAAAATATACAGTTTCAAAGTCGCGGACAAGGAGTCTCGTAATTGGGTTTCCCGAGCATAGTACATCACGACATAGCACATACTTAGCATCGATCGCTGCGAGAAATGTGTTTCGTTGACCATGTTAGCTATACTCAGAAACCATCTGCACATGGGAGTCTACCATATCAATAAAGCAAACCCACTGCGTGCGGACACCGAACAATGGATAGCCACAAAGGGAGTCAAGAGTACTTATGGAAACAACAGAACTACGCTGATGACATCAGAAAATTGCAACCTGGACTGAAAGCTGAGACTTGTAGCCGGAGATTGGAAAACTGAGGCTCTTAATTGAGGTCGATAACTGAGGCGCTAGTATACTAAAGTAAGGTAATTGATGTTGGTAGCTGAGATTGAGGACGAACAGCTAAGGTCGGATTGCTGATGCTGGAAAAGGCTTTCTTGGCTAAAAGCGGAAATTCTATTCCAGACTCCATCATCAAAAGCTGAGATTTCTCAAATCCCTCGCAGATACTTATATCCTTATACGTACAAACACGTTTTCTGGTTAGAAGGGTTAGATACTCTTTGCTAAAAAGGCTTCCTTAGGCAGGTTGGCCACAATTTTTGCAAGCTGCTGCTCGTGAAGTATCCTCAATAAAGTGGTTGCACGCATTATGTGTTAATCTTCGAAACAATCCATAATGTGACCGTGTTCTTTTGACGGAATATCCACCCAATACAATTCCACAAATATGGTAGGTGTCGCCTAAGTCGATCCCTTTGCCTAACATTATCTCAGCGGGATGTTTGTATATATACTTCGAGGATCTCCTTCATCGCGCTTAATATTCCGGATAATCCCGCCACGAAATCATCGCCGCGATATAGCACTGGCTCATTCGTGACGCCATCGAATCGCACAACCAATAGCTGCAGCCGCACAAAGCCTGGCTAGATATGTTCTGTGTGCCGCAGCGTATCAGTTATTGGTAAGGACTTCCATGTGCCTATTTCCTTCGTACTCGCTATCGTTGTAAACCATTTGGCCTACTGAGTGAAAGGCAGTTAGAATAGCTCTCTCGAAACAGCAATTGGCGTTCTTTTGTACATTCAGGACAGACCGTGAAGGGATGCACATCGGTACTGAAATTTATCTCCGACCTTGAAACGGAAAATACTAAGCCACGTCTAAATCGAGCTGTACACAACTCACAAATCGTCATCCAGAGCCTTCGCGCGTGTATCTTCTTTGATTTACGCAAACGGCCATTGAACAAGCTGTTCCATCTCTTCGGGGCACAGTATTGTGGTGGCGCTGCTCAAAAAGCATGATGCGACTAAAACCGGTTGTGTATCTGGTGTGGCGTTTTTCCAGTTGCGCCATTAGAACCATAATGAGCTTCAAACTGTTACGTGTCTTAACTCAGCGCTTATAAATCTTGGCTATGTTACGACCCTGTAGTTGAATTACATGTGTTAAAATTTAAATTCTAATTCTTTGTTTCATTTTTATTTTATTTTCACATCATTAAATGTAATTATTATTATTATGATGATTATGTTTGCATGGGTCTAATAGTTTGTTAGAAACATCGTATTTATTTAAAACGTAAATGTGACTCATGTAAGCACGAGCTTTGTATGATAGTAAATTCGTCGCAAGTAAACATTCAGCAGTAGCTATGTAAATGATTGGCTGATACTTGTTCAGGCTTTCGCAATGTCCAGATGGATTGCGAAATCACACGTGTCCTTCGTGCGTGTGTACATGAAACGACGTATTAGTTTCTTTTATATGCTTAGTTATCTGTAAGAAAGTTCAGTCGTAGTCGTAGTCGTAGTTGTGGTCGTAGTCAGTCATACTTGAGTCACATCATAACATCTTAGAGTTTCTAATACCTTAAGGAAAAGGTATTTCTGTGCTGGAAAGGGTTGTGCATTCGTACGAGGAACAACATGTGTGTTGTTAGTGGCGGTAGCTGTATTTCATCTTCTTTCTAAATAATTATTTTCCCTGGAGAACAACACTACTGGCTTTGGACAAAGACATTTGATGAAATTATTTCTAAATCGGAACAGAACAATACAAATTGTGCTTTACAGTGAAAATTCTGGACATTCTGTGTTAGCCTTCGTCTGACGTCATCATCAGCCATCTTGGATCGGAACTGAGATTCAGACTGTATCAATTTAGAACTGTTTATTCACAGGACTTATGTGTTTTCATAAATTTAGAACATATTTTTGGATCTTCTTCGTAAATCGTAAGTCTTGTTTCATATATTTACCTTTTCGCCGTGTTTTCTAGGGAAATAAATTATTTTTGTTAAAATTTACAAAGTTTGTTGTAGTCACTCTTTCTTTGTGTTACTTTGAAAGAGCCGATACGTAACATAAAGAAATCGGGGGCTTGTCGGGGATGGGATATATGAAATTGGCTGATATATGAAATTGGCTAAAAATTGAAATTTAAATTCCCTAGTTCATTTTACTTGAAATCTTAGTAAAAACAACAGGCTTTCTTTAAGAATGTCAAAAGTGGAGAGTTTTCTTTCTAGTCCAACTCAAGAACAGTTGGATAGTCTGAAGAAGGATGAGTTGTTGAACTTGCCAGAAAGTACAATCTTTCTGAAGCAAAAGCTTCCTTGACAAAACAAGAAATCAAGAAAATTAATTCAATATTTGGTAGGACAGAATGTTTTTGACCAAAGTGTTTAGGCATCTGTCAGTAAGTCTATGACAGACTCTGACAGTAAGAAAATAGAACTAAAAATGAAACAAAATGGAAATAGAGTTAAGGAAGCTCGAGCTTCAGAATCAGAATGAACAAATAAAATTACAATTTGAAGAAAAGGAAAAAGAAAGACAGGAAAGAGAAAGAGAAAAAGTAAGGCAAATAGAATTACAAAAGGAACAAATACAAATAGAAGAAAGGGAAAAAGAAAGGCAAATGGAATTACAAAACGAACAAATGCAATTTGAAGAAAGGGAGAGAGAGACAGATGCAAAAAGAGAAGGATGAAAAAGATAAAGAATTTCAAATTAGAATGAAAGAATTTGAGCTGGCAAGTAGCAGGCACGATTCCACTTCTCGAGCAAATTCAAATTTTAACATTTTAGGAAATATCAAGTTAGTTCCCCCTTTTAGTGAAAAGGAAGTAGACAAATATTTTATTCATTCTGAAAAAGTTGCTGAGAATTCGAAATGGCCAAGAGAGTATTGGACTCAATTATTGCAGAGTGTACTTTATGGCAAGGCCAGAGATATCTATATATCTCTGTCAGTACAACAAAGTTCTGATTACGATTTGGTTAAGGAATGCATCTTGAAGGGTTACGAGTTAATCCCTGAGGCTTATCGGCAAAAGTTCAGAAACTACAAAAAGGAAACTAGACACACCTATGTTGAATTTGCTAGAGAAAAAGAACACTTGTTCAAGAGATGGTGTCTGTCTGAGAAAATTGAACATGATTATGAAAGACTCGAACAACTGGTGTTACCTGAAGAGTTTAAAAACTGTATTCCTAGTGATATCAAAAATCACCTTGAAGATCATGAGGTCAAAACCTTGGAAAATGCTGCTCTTGCTGCTGATAAGTATTCCTTAACTCATAAAGTTCCTGCTGTAAGCAAATCTTTCACGCAGCAGTCTACTGATAGAAAGGTGTTTCAACCAAATACGACTCTCCGTAAAACTCAATCTGGCACAATTTCTAAAAATCAAACCTCTGAGAGACTTGATTCAAAATCCTTGTCTATTCCTACGTGTACCTATTGCAAGAAAAAAGGACACGTCATTTCTGATTGCTTCAAATTGAAATATAGACATCAGAATCAAGATAGACCTATCCCAAATGCTCTTATTGCTAAGAGGTCAAGGTCACGGTCATGTATTGAAAACAATACATTTGTTGGGTTTGAAAACCCTCAGTCTGATTGTGTCATGGAGAATTTTGAACCATTCATGTCGAAGGGTTCTATATCACTCTTGGTTGATTTGGCCAATTCTATCCCTATTAAAATTTTGAGGGATACAGGCGCTTCTCAGAGTCTTTTAGTTTCAGGTATTTTGCCTTCTTCTGAGAAGACCTGTTCTAATGAGTGTTCTCATTCAGGGAGTAGAGTGCGGCTTTGTTAATTTTCCTCTCCATTCTGTTAATTTGTCGTCAGACTTAGTTTCAGGACCTGTGACAGTCGGTGTAGTGTCTACTTTACCCGTTGAGGGCATTCATTTGTTGCTAGGCAATGACTTAGCTGGAGACAAGGTTGTGGTTAATCCACTTGTAACTGACAAGCCTTCTTTGGATCAGAAAGTTGATCCAGTTGAAAAAGAAATCCCTGATATATATTCAGCTTATTCAGTTACCAGAGCTTTGGCAGAAAGAAGCTATTGAGAATGATTTTGATAAGGAATGCATTCCTTTAGCTGACACATGTATTGGTCAGGCTTTTGATGAGGTCACATTCACTTCTAGTTTGGATCAGTCAAAAGGTATTGATCATAGTGATCCTCTTTTGAATATTCATTCTCTTTTATCTGATCAGGGTGATAAACGACAATCACTTGTCGTCAAACAGGAGAAAGATCCTGAGATCTCCCGTTTGTTCAGCGGGCCGTTAGTAAAAAAGAAGCAACTGAAGTACCTGTCTGTTACTTCATACAAAATGGAGTTCTTATGAGAAAATGGAGACCTCCAGAGGTACCTGCTAGTGACGAATGGTCAGTAAAATATCAGATTGTGGTGCCGAAACCTTACAGACAGGAAATACCTAGTTTGGCCCATGAAACTCCTATGGCTGGTCATTTAGGAATAAATAAAACGTATCACAAGATCTTGACTCACTTCTATTGGCCAAAAATCAAAAGTGATGTGTGTAAGTTTTGTAGATCTTGTCATACTTGTCAAATAGTAGGAAAACCAAATCAAAAGATACCTAAAGCTCATCTGCAACCAATTCCTGCATTTGACGAACCATTCAGTAGAATTATGGGAGACTGTGTTAGTCCCTTACCAAAGACCAAGTCAGGTAACCAAAATTTGTTGACCATCAAGTGTGCGTCAACAAGTTTTCCAGAGATAATTCCGTTGAGGAATTTGACTCAATTTGGCCTTCTCAAATTTGTTCAATCTGGTCAAAGGTCAAATTTCAAGTCTGGTATGTTCCAGCTTGTTATACTTGAATTTAGCATTCAGCAGTTCAAGTCAAAAGTGAAACTATGGTTTCACCAAATTTTACTAGAGAGAATTTTTGAGTCCTGTAACAAAGTCCATTTTCTCTTGCTCATTCTGCAGAATTTTCTTCAATTAAGATTTTATGGCCCTTACAAAGTAAAGAAGAAAATGAATGAGTTAAATTATAACATTAGTACTCAAGTCTAAGTAAATTAATGGAGTACTATTACGTTAAAAGAAATAGCCAGGTAAATAATGCAATTAATTTAGTTGTACCTGTCCCACCAGCTGAGGATTTGAATGAAGGAATTCAGGTGGATTCTACTGATCTTGGAACAACCAATCTTCGGAATTCGGAAGTTATGGAAAATCTAGACCAGAAACTTTCTCATTTACAAAACCAAGAAAAAAGTGAACTTAAACAATTATTGTCTGAATATGAACACTTGTTTCCAGACATACCTACAAGGACAAACAAAATTTTCATGACGTTGAAATAGTAGATTCGAAACCCATGAAACAACACCCATACAGGATGAATCCTTTTAAACAGGAATACATGAAAAAAGAGATTCAGTATTTACTGGAAAATGATTTTATAGAGCCCAGTAAGAGTGATTGGAGTTCACCGTGCATTCTTGTTCCGAAACCGGATAAAACTTTCCGAATGTGTACGGATTATAGGAAGGTGAACAGTGTGACAAAAACAGATTCATTTCCATTGCCAAGAATCGACGATTGTATCGACAAAATTGGAAATGCCAAATACGTCACTAAATTCGACCTTCTGAAGGGTTTTTGGCAAATTCCACTAACGGAAAGAGCAAAAGAAATTTCGGCATTTGTGACTCCAGATGGACTCTACCAGTGTAAAGTAATGCTTTTTGGGATGAAGAGTTCTCCAAGTACTTTTCAACGCCTTATGAATATGATTACTTCTGGTCTATACAATTGTGATGCCTATATTGATGATGTCATCATCTACAGCAACACCTGGAAAGAACATCTAGCCACGATTCGGAAGTTCTTCAACAAACTCACGGATGCAAATTTGACTATTAATTCATCTAAAAGTGAGTTCTGCCGTGCGTGTGTTACTTTTCTAGGACATATTGTGGGACATGGTCAAATTAAACCTATAGATGCTAAGGTCAAGGCTATTTCTGAATTTCCTGTGCCTGTCAGTAAAAAACAGCTGATGCGATTTTTGGGTATGGCTGGGTACTATCGCAAATTTTGTTCTAATTTTTCTGATATTGTTGAACCTCTGACAAACTTGTTAAGAAAAACAAGTTTCTTTGGACTGAAAAATGTCAAGAGGCTTTCGATAGATTAAAGGCCATACTTGAAAGTGCACCAGTTTTAACAACTCCAGATTTCAGTCAGCCATTCAAACCATCTGTGGATGCAAGTGATGTTGGGGTTGGAGCAGTTTTGCTTCAAGATGACAAAAATGGTGTAGAACACCCAGTGTGTTATTTCTCTAAGAAATTAAATAAACACCAAAGAAACTACTCAACAATCGAGAAGGAATGCTTGGCTTTAATGCTAGCATTACAGCATTTTGAAGTTTATATCAGTTCAGCTCCTTCTCCGGTTGTTGTGTTTAGTGATCCCTTACTTTCGTCAGCAGAATGAAAAATAAAAATCAAAGACTGTTGAGATGGAGTTTATTTTTCCAAGAGTACAATCTTGATATCAGGCACATTAAAGGAAAAGATAATTTAATTGCAGACGCACTTTCCCGTGTATAGAAATGTCATTTTCATATACACCGTTGTGTAAATTCATAAGAGTTCTTCTTATGTAAATATTTTTTACCTCGTGTATAATTTACATCTGGTAAAAAAAGAAAGCTTTATTACATAAATCTTTCTTTTTTCTTTATGGGGGAAAGTGTTACGACCCTGTAGTTGAATTACATGTGTTAAAATTTAAATTCTAATTCTGTTTCATTTTTATTTTATTTTTACATCATTAAATGTAATTATTATTATTATGATGATTATGTTTGCATGGGTCTAATAGTTTGTTAGAAACATCGTATTTATTTAAAACGTAAATGTGACTCATGTAAGCACGAGCTTTGTATGATAGTAAATTCGTCGCAAGTAAACATTCAGCAGTAGCTATGTAAATGATTGGCTGATACTTGTTCAGGCTTTCGCAATGTCCAGATGGATTGCGAAATCACACGTGTCCTTCGTGCGTGTGTACATGAAACGACGTAATAGTTTCTTTTATATGCTTAGTTATCTGTAAGAAAGTTCAGTCGTAGTCGTAGTCGTAGTTGTGGTCGTAGTCAGTCATACTTGAGTCACATCATAACATCTTAGAGTTTCTAATACCTTAAGGAAAAGGTATTTCTGTGCTGGAAAGGGTTGTGCATTCGTACGAGGAACAACATGTGTGTTGTTAGTGGCGGTAGCTGTATTTCATCTTCTTTCTAAATAATTATTTTCCCTGGAGAACAACACTACTGGCTTTGGACAAAGACATTTGATGAAATTATTTCTAAATCGGAACAGTACAATACAAATTGTGCTTTACAGTGAAAATTCTGGACATTCTGTGTTAGCCTTCGTCTGACGTCATCATCAGCCATCTTGGATCGGAACTGAGATTCAGACTGTATCAATTTAGAACTGTTTATTCACAGGACTTATGTGTTTTCACAAATTTAGAACATATTTTTGGATCTTCTTCGTAAATCGCAAGTCTTGTTTCATATATTTACCTTTTCGCCGTGTTTTCTAGGGAAATAAATTATTTTTGTTAAAATTTACAAAGCTTGTTGTAGTCACTCTTTCTTTGTGTTACTTTGAAAGAGCCGATACGTAACAGCTACAGTGGTGTTGTCCTTGGTCATGGGATTTTATGCAATGTATCGTGTAGCAGTTCATCAGTCCAGTCCGCATTTTGATAAGGTTAAAATGGCGCATGCCTCTTGCTGCTGACAAGAGCCAACCTGATGCTGGCACGGACTGTTGTGCTTGTGATGGTCGAAATTCACTCAATACTACAACTACCTCCACTTGGTATATGCGCAGAGCAATGTGTCTAGCTTGCGGTAGCTGAGTAAGCCCTATACAGCCTCATCATTCACTGTTTCTATATACGATCTAGTTTCTAATTGAATGTTACCTCCTAGAATGTTTACGGAACTTTCTCCTTGTCTATTCCAGTATGCGATCTAATCCCTAAATGCTTTCCACTCCCGAAGTGGCTAAACCATTACCCCACGCTACCACTAATTTAGGCTCAGCGTGCGCTTCAGCTTGCTATATCGTCGAGCTCTGCAGTTTCTCCAGACTAACGCCAATCGTTCACGCCAGTCTTCCGGGGCTCTCCAGACATATTGAATTTTCTACGTTCCTAATCGTATCGCTCTGGCAATTCTTTCGCGTTGTTATTTCGTGTCCAGTATGGCACTTGCGAAAACGGTGCGTAGCTCATATCCCTCCATGACCCCTTAGAATTCCCCCACTGTCTGACTATTGCTGATAGTAACACACAATCCATGCTCAATGCCTCTTTGACTCGCATCAAAGTCATTCATGGACATTTCCAGAATGGCTGGTCGTAGTTTACTCAATGTTTCTTCGCAGTTTAGTACCATTATCTCTTTTCATAAGATTTCTCATAGTTGATGCTTGCTCGTCATCCTCCTACACCACTGGCTGCATCACTACTGGTTCCTCTGCTTGCCTTTCCTGCCCTGCTCGGGCCGTCATCCTAGTTCGACCTCTCAAACGCCTTGCGTTGACAGAAATTGGCTCCTCAGCCTGGATTGTCTGCTTGGATTCTGAGGCGTCAGAAATTAACTTATCAATCATTTGGCAATACCATCATTCAATTCGCCAATTAGCTCCAATTCAAAAACTTAACTATACGATAAAACAATAACAAAGACGAATGCGGCCTATATAGAACTGCATTTACCAGGTCTGATAGAAGCTTTGTTTCCCGTTCAACATCACTTCTCATAGATTCCCGCCCCAGAGCTTTAATGGGCCTCATCACATTTCAAGGTGATGCCTGTTAGTTTGTGATTTAGGGGGTTTGGGGCCTTTTTATCCTGATTTTTTTGTGTGTATGCTTCGCGCGATGAAATGAAAAGTTTTACAGCTTCTACTCGGCACGAAGTAAGAAAGACCTCAGCTTTTACCTATTGCGGAGTAACGTTTTTCCAGGTAAAATATGTCCAGCTTTTTCGAAGGGTTTTTTCAGTACTCCCCCCCCTTGGGTATTTTCGATACCATTGTTGCCCTTCCCCATCCTTCTCCACTGCTACTACTGTTGACTGGTTCACCAATCGTCTCCATTTTGGCCTCTTTAAATCCTGTATCCGATACAGTTACCAAAATTTGTTATCAAATATTGAAGAGATTTTTTAGACCAATACAGAAATACTGTTATTTATCAATATACCCTAGAACCAACAAGACAAATAGATACACAAATTTGCTGAAATTACTGTCTGCATACTTGTTTCTCTTTTCTACATAAACCACACTAATACGAAAGTATAAAAGTAATCATATTTTAACCTGATTTAGGCTGGCATAGAAGGGGACAAGCTTTCTCTTGCCCTGGAACCTGAGGTCGCTGCAGTATATTGCAAAGAGCAGGCGATCCGGAAAGTGGTGAGAGATGGTGCAGCCGTTCTTCGGTCTTTTGATCCGGGGGAGAGATATATGGTCCTGGATTTAGGAGGTACTATATTTTCATGGGAATGGCACGAAATGTATGTATGCATGTATATGCCCATTTTTTAGCTCTCTGTCTGCATGACAGTATCTGTATATGCAGGAAAGTATGACTTTCTTACTTATGTTACGTCTAGAGGCTTAAACTAAGTAGCAAGACAAAGTAAAAGCCAACAAGCATTCAAGTTTCTAAAATATAAAATTATTTCCCGAAAGTATAATATCAGTCAAAGTGAAAGAATTAAAAATAATTTACAGTACAGTGTATGAATTCTGAGAATGTTATCCTAAATTGTACTATCAATTTCATATTCCGAATGAAGGTTCTAATGTGATTATGTACTAACGTGGTGCTAAATCCAAACGTTTTTCCTTCAAGGTAGCCTCATGAAAGTAGAATATCACTAAAGTCTTTGGAAGTTTTTCAAGTAATCGAACATAATTATTTAAATTTAAATGTTTAAGTCCTTGAATAATTTCACATCGTCCTAAAGGTACTATCTGTTTTAGAATGAATGTTTTCCAGTCTGCAAGTCTACAAACGATGCAACTAACGCTTTCCACATAGTTACTTCAAAGTTTCCTGTGTGTTGAAGTTCTTCACCTTTTCAGGTGGAACAGTCGACGTAACTGTTCACGAGGTTTGCACAGATGGTAAACTCAAGGAACTATATGCTGCCTCTGGTGGGCCGTGGGGTGGAATATTGGTAAACGAAGCCTTTACGAAAAGCATTGAGGATGCACTAGGAAAGGACCTCTTTCGGCAGTGTCTTCAGGAAGATCAGCATGGGTGGATTAATTTTGAAAATGCATTTGAGGACGAGAAAAAAAAATTTCATCCAGGCGAAACTGATACACATAAGGTGCACCTTCCAGATTTTTTCGCGCCTACAAAAACACCAAACCTGGCCGAAAAATTCGACAAGAAATACTGTAATAAACTCACAGTAAAAGGAAACTATCTTGTGATACACCCTTCAAAGATGGAAGAATACTTTGATGTTGCGATTGATAAGATTAAAGAACACATCAACCGTCTCCTGCAAAAGAAAGAACTTGGTGAAATTGCTACTATTATGTTGGTGGGTGGATTTGCAGAATCACGGGTTGTTCAGGAAAAAATCAAACAGCATTTCAAGACAAAGACTGTCTTTGTGCCACCTGAATCCGGTGTGTCAGTTCTAAAAGGGTCTGTGATGTTTGGCCATAACCCAACTATTATTACTGAACGGATTTCTCCATGGACATATGGTGTCCACACCAGAAAAGTCTTCAACAAAAGGATTCATGACAGCAAAAGGAAGAAGATTATAGGTGGGAAAGAGTATATAAACAACGCTTTTGTCAAATATCTTCAAATTGGAGAACCAGTGATGATCGGAAGGAGCTATATCAGCCATACTTATATTGTCACAAACCCGAAGGACAGTCGAGTATTCTGGAATGTGTACAAAAGTTCAGAAAAAGACCCAGTGTACTGCGATCAAAAAGGAGTAGAATTTTGTGGGACTCTGGAGGTTCGACTCCCTGAGGCTGCAAAAGACAAAAAATGGAGGTTGGAGCTGAATATGACATGTAAAGGAACAGAACTGGTGGCCAGTGTAAGCGATGCCGAAACCAAAACGCAGTTTAAAAGCATCAGACTAGACTTTCTTGTCAGTGAATGTGGATTAGGAAGTGATTTTCTACTGGAGGCTCCACCCTGATCGGTTTACAAACAGTATGTGAGAGAATTACCAGCGACAGTTGTGCACTAGAGGATATATTTGCCTATGATAAGTCTTTATCGTAACCTTTGTTTGGTTGCCTCTAAGCTTTCTTTCTCCAAATATAGTAGTTGAGTTTCAATCCTACAGTAGATGTGTATGTCACATCTTTTTTTAGTACACTCTTTGTTCATTGTGCCGTAATGAATATTTCAATACAATAACATAACCAAAGCTTGTCAGGTATATGGGAAAGAATTGTTATTGGAGTGTAAACGCTTTCCCGTCAAACTCAATCGCTAATTAAACCTTAAGTGGTGTTACTCAAGTAACTCAGCTTTGAAAACATTCGTTGGGAGATCATTTTAACCAATTAAGCTTGGAAGTCCAGGAGCAAACAGACAAAAATTTTATATTTTATTAACTGACTAACTCTACAAGGAGGAGGACACAGTGAATTTCAATGTCTTTCAAATGAAGTGGTGTTGTATTATATATATGCTAAATGCACGGTCTATTCGCAATTTCATGCGATATACCGATGGTAACACATAAACATCAGTTTCAGTTGACTGTCTATAAAAAAATCTTGTTTTAATAGTCTGCCAGTGCAACAATGAATAGTAATTATCGCCAATGCGCTCTTCATAATCACAATGGATAATAATTATAGGTTACTGCATTTGTATGGGAAAATATGAACGAGTTTTTCGGATGACTATACTGCACGACCTTGGGAGTGCAGTATATCCATCCGACAAAACGAGTTCATATTTTCCCATACAAATGCAGTAACCTTTTTATTATATGCTCATTTTCTTATTCTACCTAAGGCTTAAATATATCAACAAAAAAACCCTGCAAGAAACATAGTAACTGAATGTATGCCATATTCCAAACTAAATACACAAGCGTAGATGCATCATTACACAACAACATTATCAATGCGCACGTAACTCCGCCCAGATAAATTTGAAGTTGGTCGCGCGCTAGAGTAAGTTTCGAAAGAAAATGGCGATTGGTCAACTTAAAATTAAATTTGGAGTCATATTGTGAATTACTGCGCATTGCAACAACTTTTCCATTTGATCTGAAATGAATACGTTTTGGTATTTTTATCGATTCGACGCAATTTCGTGATTATGATCTGGACTTAGTAACTTACAGCGTCTGTGGCAATTCTACATGACATACATCGTATTGAAGCTGCGAGGCAGAAGTATGTTGACGTCGGCGTGCGTGTTTCTGTTCTGTCATTGAATGATTCAGATCATAAGGTGGGAAAAATATGAAGTCTTTCAATTGCAATTATCGAAAAGACGCTGTGGAATTTAATGTTTATTTCATTTTGAGTGCAGTAAAGAAGATGTAATTGCACTTGGAATATACTCAGTAGTCGAAATTACAGTACAATTTTGAAATGTGTAATCAACCTTGAGAACCCATGACATGGCTCATGTAATTCGGATTTGCAGAACTAAGAAAGCACATTTTGAGGAAATTCAGGATGTAAAATTGTAAGTATATTTTTGCCATTTTTATTACCAGCTAAAGAAGACAAGTTTATGTCTTATAACTTGCATGTTATTGTAAGGACCCTGTCTGGCGTCTATAGCTGGCCTAAATCTGAAACATTGTATCAAAAAAGTTAACGCGGAATGTGCCAAAGCTGCTGATATGTGGCAGTCCATGAAACATTTGCTTTAGTTCATTCAGAAAAAAATTATTTATTTACAATAGAAGGTAGTTCCTTTATTCGCGTGCATTCAATATGAATTCAGCGCGAGTTTGCAATATCGGGAAATATTGCCCGATTCTGGCAATGTAAAGTTAACGGAGAAAAAAATGAGCATATAATAATATTTGATATTGCGATTTTCAGTGTCAGCTTATCTGAAGATAATTACCGGTCTCTGCTGTAACCTAACAGCTGCCTCGCTTGGCGCTCAGCATTAAGAGATTAATGTTAGGACTGGTCAGCCTGGTGTCAGGAAAATGTGACTGGGTGGGACATCATGCACATGTCTGCGGCATGATGCCCCAGTGCTAGACACTATAAACTGTCACAGTTCAGACATCGTAGCGATATGACTGAAAAATTGTTAAAGCCACGTTAAAAATCTAATCACACACACACACACACACACCCACACCCACACACACACACACACACACACACCCCCACACACCCACACACACACACACACACACACACACACACACTTTTTTAAATATAGTCCTTAACAATATTCAAACTATTTTGTTACATATTGTGATAGCCGAGGACTTTTGTCTTTTTTATTTGCAACTCTTGATACCAGAATTTATTTTAGATATTTTTACTCTCTGTACCATTCTCACATGAGATAACCATGTTAATATGCTGCTAATGTAAAGCTTCTAATTAATTACTGCAACAAATGATAAACATTGCACAAACTTAATTTGTCATTCATTCACCATACAAAAATAACTGTTCTGAAGTAACACCCCGTTGTAACGTGATAACTATCGCCCTTCACAAAATCAGCTATCACTCTTGCATTAGTGTACTATGGAATATCTAAACTGGTTCTCAGCTTTTGGAATCTTTGCTCATGATCAGAAAGGTTGATAATGGAACCAAATGGTCTATAGTACACATACACCATTTACACAAGTAATATTGTGCATGGGTTCCATTCTTACAGTTCATCTTCCATTATACATGTTGCAGTGACTACAATAACGAATATAATAAGTTCTAAATTCGGAACAATACTTTGACTAATACTTCCTTCATGGTAACTGGGAAAATTTAACATACCCCATTTATGTAAAATTCAGAATCTTTTCTATACGAGAGAAAACTGAATTATTAGTAGATATGGACAATTCCACGAAACTTTTATGAGAAATTATGAATTAATGATCATTTCAATTTGTACATGTTACACTGTGACAATCGTGAATGTGCCAGAAGTACTCCAACAATCCAGAAGACACGAGTAAGCGATAGCAGATTTCAGCAGACCATTGACAGGTTTGCCTGACTGGAGGGCGGACTCGGCGATCTATCAATTCTGTGAATCCTGCCTGTCGGCAGCATTTTCAATGTTTTTTACCCTGTGCCATTTTATTGGCAGGAGGTAATTTTGTCAAAACAACGAGTGCGATAATGTGACCTATAATCTGAAAGGAAACAATTCAGTTCCTCGAATACTTCCGAATGCGATAACTCGGGGAACAAAAGTCTGAAAACATACGGAGCTTTGAAAATACTCATTTTAAAAAAAAGCCAAGAAAGTTGAGACTGGGTGAGGTTCACATTTGCATTTGAGGTAAAAGTCAATGCATTTTGAACTTGGAAAATTAGAGAAAATTAAGTCTGGGAGAAATCGTGAAAAAATATAAAGGTCTGAAGAAGCGACTTCCAACTTTATTGTAGTCCGTTAGAAAATTACATCTCAATTTGGTTCTAATGAACTGACGATTGCACATTAGAAACAAGGATAACTCTACTACCTCCAGTTTTGATTTACAAACAGAGTAATAACATGTCAATAAACCTTTCCACTGCCATTGTATTAAGATAAAACCAAACCATCCAGATTGCATTGTCTACTACAGATCGAGAGTTTTATTGCATTTCAAACATCATTTATTTATTATGTTATTTAAACTTTATGATCTCATAGTAGACTGACAAGCTTTGAGGAACTACCTGCAGTCAACCTAACAAGATTTTTCAATATTGCATTTCTATGATATGACATTTACGTCAGTTTTAAAAATGTAATTTATCTATAAATAACTGTTTGAGTTCCACGCATGTATATTACAATTTATCACTTACTTTTTCATTGTATTTTTTAATTTTTCACGAATAGCATTTTGTGCTGCCACTGGATTAATCATCGTACCACAGATTAGCTTTTGTAGCAGATTCTATCCTCAAATGGAGGAGCGTATTGGCAGATTTAAATTTCTTGGACCCATCATTGGCAGGGTCAATGATCGCTAAGCACAACAAAACACATAACCTGATACTGAGACAATTTAAATACTACCTATAATCATTTTAATGTTTCAAACAAATATATTTTTTCTTTTAAGCCTTTCTTCAAATTCAATTTAATATTTTCAGAATATTAAATTGTTATGTATATCTATATCGTGTGTTTAATTTTTTCCCATAGTTATAGATTGTAAGGGTCATTTTGTACACAACAAAGCACATAGCAAACTTTTATTCGTGATTGTATAATAGATTGCATTTTAAGATAGTGTAAACATGTTGATATGGCCTTTTGATCTTAGGAGGTTCTAGAAGGTATACCTGTTTTAGGACTTGTTTGCAGGTTTTGTCTTAGAAGTTTACTAATGTTTGGTTCAAGGTCTAGTCTTTGTTAAAAATTTAGAATATTCTAGAAGCGAACTTGCTTATGAATTTGATGTGAAGAAATCAACAACCTGGCTCTCTTATTAAGTCTTGGGTTTTTATATAAAGGTTGTCTATATCAGAATTATTCATTGCATATATTAACATTACTCTTTGTTGAATCAATTTTAGTTGTGTTCAATTATAATTTGGGAGCAATTTATTTAATTCAATTATTCACTGCAATTACAAAGTGCTCATTGACTATAGTACTAAATCACCATTTTGGAATTATTGTAAATTCATTCAAGGACATCTGGATTATATCATTGTGATACATCAAGACTGCTGCCACATTATCACATTCAAGGCTATGGACATATCAGCACATTCAAGATTGTAATTCATTCGTAACAACACTGGAAATCATTCGGACACTATATACTTCTGAACTTGTAATAAAATGTTTAGGACTATATCGGATTTAATTTACAACACTGTAAGTTCCTTTTAAACTTTCACTTTGCATTCTAGGTAAGTAAATATTTCTTGCGTTTTACAAAATCTGTTGGTTTCGCTTTTTCTGTTGCTTAGTTTAAGACCATACAGTCGTAACAGAAAAATACAAATTTAAATTTTTTAAACAAGAAATGTGATAATGGTAATGGGAAGTGTTGTTGCTTCAGTAGTCTACGAATGATCTGGTCATCCAAGCCAAGGTGCCAAAATGCCATTACGTATGCATTATAAGCCTTGTTGACAGGGTCCTTCTAATTATGACAGATGAAGTCTTTCTTGCCTATGCTTTTCAGCAGTTCTTTTTTTCAGATTTTGATATACTTACATAAATCTTCATTATAACACCTTCACAGAAATCATTCCCTTTCCGGAGTTCCCTCAGAACTTCAGCAAAAGATGATTCATCACTTAAATGTTTACGGTATACCCATATTGCCGACTTGGTTAGATAATATGGCACAAACAATGGCTTGAACTTGCAGATGAGATGCTAGTGTCATTTTGCCTCTATCTAGCCATGGGTGAACATAAGATATCGAGTGCTAATGTCATACACCACTAACATAAGATATCGAGTGATCCTATCATACACCACTAACATAAGATATCGAGTGCAAATGTCATACGCCACTAACATAAGTTACTGAATGCTGTTGTCATACAAAACTAACATAAAATATCGAGTGCTAATGTCATACACTACTAGACCATAAGAAGAAGTGAACATGGTGCTTTATCCTGGTTACAAATTAAGACTATGTTGTATACATCTTAAAGAAAGGGATGGAATGAAGGTTTTATAAAAATAAGATTAAAAACATAAGATTTATTTATAGCTGGTTTAATTAAAACAACAAATTAAACATCAGATCTAATGAAATTAAATCAAATGATTTGCAAGATATCCAAACATAGATTATATATATATATATATATATATATATATATATATATATATATATATATATATGTATATATATATATATATATATATATATATATATATATATTCACTGACACAAGATCGCATAACCAATACCTTAGCATACAAGTAACAAAACATTTGACAAAAGGCAGTATTTAAAAGTGTATTAGGCTTGTAGGTAACTACAAAAAGCACAGGTTAGGACCAGAATGATATTAAGAAGTAGATTACACCCTGATCCTTCCCCACCCCCAGCAAAAAATCAGGCAAAATATAAACCTTGATGTATTTGAAATTAAAAGAATGCTAAAATTTAAATTAAATCGTAATTTAAAAAGAGAAAGGAAAATGAAAGAAATAGTTCAGCACTTGACTATACATATTATTTGCAGCTATTACATGTACAGTCTAGCTTCTACTATTCAATGATAAAATAAGGATTTCAATTAATTGAAAGTTGATTCCTCTTTCAAATAACTTTTACTTCATTCCACAGAATGGCACCCACATATGTAAATAACTTCAGCCGCATGATACGTTTCTAATTCTTGGCTTATCTCCAACATCGTAACATACCCAAACTTGCATGTAGTGTGTTTAAAACATAGCACATTACCTGTTGCATACTTTTGGAGTTGTGATAGGACATTTAGGATTATTTGCTTAAACTTGCACTGTGTAACTTAGAGAAATAAATTCTTTGTTGATTTTATTAAATTTTGTTGGTTTCTCCTCTTTGTGTTACATAGTTTAAGACCCAAAGTCGAAACACAATGGCGATAAGGGAAAATATGGTGTTGCAAAACTGGATTTAATCCGAGATGATCCTGTGGCGACAAAGCGAAAATGTAATGTGAAAACCCTTTACTCCTATATAGTCAAAGTTAAATGTAAGGGTAAGCATAGTAGAAGTGCGCATTAACAAACATAGTATCACACATATATACAATCACACAAGAAAAAGAAAGAAGAGGATGGAAGAGACTTACATTTTGTATTGAATATAAACAATGGACTCAAGACTAAAGATATAAACAAAAGACAAAGCCATAACAATATAAAAAATAAAAGACAGATTTTGTCTCTCAGTGGTTGAGCAATATCACTGTTTCTCAGAGATAGTTGTCCTGGATTGTAGATCTCATCGATATCCAGAACAACTAAGCTCCGGACCATGCTCTTCAACATGGACATATTAGGCCATTCATCTGACTCTCAACGGAGACAGTGAGCCTAAAGTTTAGAATATCAGCTTCCAACTTACAATTGTCATTTGATGGACCAAGACCTGTTCGTTGTTGATACTGCGGTTTCTAAAGCTCCATTTTCAGTTCGTATTCCAATCTTACTATCCTTTACTTTGTCTCCGATTGCCTTGACGCACTCTCATTTACAGGAGACGATGTAGCTCCCTCTCCCCTTGATCCTTTTCTCTCCTCTCCTATATTTCCTCATAAATCGTTACTCGTATGTGCTATTTGTACGTATAGAAGTCATATCTCTCTCTCTCTCTCTCTCTCTCTCTCTCTCTCTCTCTCTCTCTCTCTCTCTCTCTCTCTCTCTCCGTTTACGGTATCTAGTGATCGTAGTACCTTATCATCCGGCAAAGGATATGGATGTTTCACCCTCTATAAGTCTATAAGGAGCACATTTCATCATTGGTCTTGTTCTGGCTGATTCATTCTTGGCTTCTTTATCGAGTCGACTATGTGTTCTAAGCATGGTAGTGAAGGAAACTTTCTCTTCGATCTGTATGCGAAAGTGTAATAAAATATCCCGAAGTTTAGAAAGTCAAATGATGAAGAGACAACTGAAAGAGCATGTCAGAGATCCTCCTTAAAGTCACAAACTAAACAACTCCACTGGTCAAAATCAAACATTCTGTAAAATAAGTTCAGATTTGCTAACCTAATAAAAGAGAGAAATAAAGAGTGAGTGTAAGAGTAGACCATTCTCTCAATGTGCAACATATCTGCAAAAGGAGAAATACAAAAACAAAGTGTTAAAGATCAACGCATTAACAAGTCTGACAACGTGGGGAAGTAAGACTTGATATCCAGTGATCTAGAAAACGTATAATTTCCCCTCTGATGAAAATTATGTTTCTGAGCTAAAGAAAACAGATGTCCATAATGATCATTAGCGATCGATAAACCACGTTTCTTATTATTTCATCGTTTTGAGGAGAAATCATGTTCACGACAATTCGGTAAAAGTTCTAATAAGGCTCCTAGAATTACATATCACCCTGCATAATCATCTCACTAAATGATCAATTACTTAAGCTAGGAATAATCATTGTCAGATAAAGGTCTGATACGCAATGTGTGGCCGTCTTGGGTGACTGCTGTCTTGGAAATGTTGAAGCATTGAAATTGAAAAAGGTTTTGATCAATAGTTCAGTAGAGGGCAGCATTGCTAATAAGCAAACGTTTGACTATGGAAGACTGGCTCTTCGATCTTTGGACTGACGTCCAGCATCAAGGGTGATGGTTTTGACTTCCACTCGTTGCATGGGATTGGTGGCTCTGTTTCTGGTCATAACTTGACTGATGTCGTTTACGATTTGTCGTAAGACTTCCACGCGTCGCAAATAGAGTCTGGTTTTCTCGATGTTGGTTTTGTACTCTTAAGCAATTCCCATCTGATAGCATACGGTACTACTTCGATTCAGTCAAGGACGTTTTCCCATCAGATGGCATACGGTACTATTTCGATTCAGTCAAGGACGTTTTCCCATCAGATGGCATACGGTACTATTTCGATTCAGTCAAGGACGTTTTCCCATCAGATGGCATACGGTACTATTTCGATTCAGTCGGACGTTTTCCCATCAGATGGCATACGGTACTACTTCGATTCAGTCAAGGACGTTTTCCCATCAGATGGCATACGGTACTATTTCGATTCAGTCAAGGACGTTTTCCCATCAGATGGCATACGGTACTATTTCGATTCAGTCAAGGACGTTTTCCCATCAGATGGCATACGGTACTACTTCGATTCAGTCAAGGACGTTTTCCCATCAGATGGCATACGGTACTACTTCGATTCAGTCAAGGACGTTCATCTACAGCAGTTAACAAATACCCGTATTGCAATCACGTGGCCAGGTGTACATTTATACATCATTTATACTCCGCTCTGCTGCTGGACTTTTTTTTATCCGTCCTTAAATCGAACTATGATAGGGCCACCATCTTCTGTCAAAACTGTGTTGTTGAATGCATCCAATGAATCATTATTCCATATAACAGACCCATCGAGGTATGTGTTCTTGGCTGCTCTTTTGCTTAAGTTAGAAGATTCTCTGGGCACTTTTAGTAAGTGTCCATGTTGCTGGAGACGAGTTTGTGATTCCAGAACAAATCCACATCACCGAACAACGACTGTAAGTCCTATTAATGACCCTACCGGAGCTCGAATGATGACTCATTGGTTTCTACAGGATAGTAAAATGAATTCAAATATGTTTCTCGGGTTCTCAAGAGCTATTTTTCTGTCTGGATTAACTCATCTTTTCCTGTACTGAGAAATCTTTGTTTGGTACTTTGGTTATCGAGAAACAACCTCTGATAAATCAGTTTCCTTTCATCAAGGAAACATCTCTTACAGCATGCAATCCTCGAGTCGCCATAGTTTTCAAAGACGGATTTGAACATTCTCGCCGAACCATGTCCTAGTTGTAGAGTTATTCCTCGATACACAGGATATATGAATTTCAACTCAACCGAAAATCATTTTAGAAATGTAGTTTCACAGTGTCTTTTGCAAAATAAAATATTTTGTCCCAGGTCTGGTTTCATCCTACCAATGACACTGTCAAAATACGATTTACTAACAGGAAGATAATGAGGATGCACAAATTCTGCTTTGAACGTAATACGTGTTTTCTCCTTCCTCATACGAAGTCTCTGCATAATCTGCTATGAAATAAATGACTCTCAACAGCGGAGTGGCTGTTTCCCACCCCGTTGTACTTGACATCAGAGTACACTGAGTCTCTCGATCGATTCGATAGGGTAACAGATATGCTTGAAATGATCACTTAGTGTTGTTGGCTCATTTATGTCACATGTCAAAATCATTTTCAGTCTAGATACACAGGTATTTCGTCATCAGTTCTAAAGACAGCAAACACGACAAATGTAAGATCAGAATCTTACACCAGTAATTCCATCATGTTTAATCCGCACTACGCAGTGTATGTCAAATCAACGTTGGCGATCACATACATGAATAGTCTACGAGTATAGGCATGAGTGTTAGAAGAGTGTGTTTGTATATGGACATGTAGTGTGGAGAAGATTGCGATTGTTTGTGTATGAGCAATTCTGTGCTTTTGCACCTTACGTTTCACTTTGATTATAGGGATTGTAGAGCTTTTAAGATTTTTATTAAAGATTGTATGGGTTCGTATGGTTAAAGGATAATAAAGGATTTACCCTTGCACTTCTGTTTGCAAGTATGGATCCTGGTCAGTAGGTATGGATGTTGGACAGCAACTTGGACGGTGGTCAGTAGGTGTAGGTGATCGTGAGCAGGTGTAGATGGTCAGTAAATCTGTATGTAGGTCAGTCATTCTCATTGTTTTCCACATTACCTTTTCCCTTGATACGAGACAGTCCCACTCTATTCAACCTACAAAAGGTCTTTACATGCCATTTTCAATAGTCCCCCACTTGTCGCCATTTATTTTCCTTCTGTCCCCATGATGTTATCATATGTTAAAACTATAGACGTTTAATCATTTCCTGTTTTCCTTTGTCACCATTGGGTCGTCTCATGTCAAATCTATCCATATGTTTAACTTTAAATTTTCCCTTTTCGCCAAAGGAACACACTAATGTTAAACATATGGACTAATGTTAAATTGTCGCCATGATGTCATACCTTCAAGAGTGTAATGTTAACTCCAATTTCACCATGGAGCCATTTTACCGACTGCATTTTGTAAACATCATATCCTCTGCATATACAATTTGTCTTAGTTCTCTATTTATACAAGGTGGGGCTAAGCGGTCTAAACTTTCATCTTTTCCGATCGCTGTCATTTCACCTCCGTTTGCGTGGGTTCGAGTCTTGTGCTCGTCCAAAAATGTAGGTACGTGAGAAAGCTTGCCAGTAGTTTCCGATGGGTTGGTGGTTAATACCGGGGCTTTCCTGTGCTCTTCCTCCACCAGCTATATAGGCCGCTATATACAGCCTATCCTGCGCTGAGAAATGATGTTAAATCTCAAACCAACAACAATAATTTATACAAGGTAATGTTTTAAACGTGGTTATGTATGTTGTTTTGGAGCATGTTTGTTTTTTATAAACAACTGAGCGTTTTCGAAGTTTTCATTGTCAGAGTGGATACATTCTCAGTCATTACGTGTGGATAAAAAACTTGGAGCATTCTGTAAATCATTCACAAATTTATTACATAAATATGTTTTAAACTTCTGTAAAACTTTTTATTATGGCTGCAAAATTCACTCTTGGTTACGTAACAACCATATTATGAAAATCAATAATTGCAATAGGCGATTTCAAGGTATTTATACATTGATTTTTTATCTGTTAGAGCAACATGAGATTGACTTAGATTATTCTTAAAACATGTAGGCCCTCTGATTAAGTGTGTAAGATTAAAAAAATCACAAATATCACTTTGGCAACCAAATTATGGGATGGTGACGCAGATAGAGGCGACCACTGACCAGTTGGTTTTCAAATTGAAGCAGAATTTGCCAAGCGTTTTCATTTTTATAAATATTACCTAGAAAAGGGTTTTCATTCATAATGACAGCCAATGCAAACTATGAACTTCCCGTTTAGTCTTATTTCATTAAAGTTCATAGGTAATGTGGACCAGGCAATCCGACTATATTTTTTTCATCCCGCGCGCTGGGATATCTAGCGAAATCAAAACACAATCCCACCACAAATGGTAGTGAGATCCCATCGCTCAGATTTGTAACCATCAACATGACACAGATCATTACTGGATAATGACCTTGTCAATATAAACATTATTTGGGATCAACGAAAAGTCATTTTTGTTGTTGGGTCTGCAGTCAGCATAGATAAGGGGAGACTACTTATGTTGTACTCCTCGAAAAAGGAATCTGTAAAACAAACTGTAGCAGGATGAAGAAAAGGTTAAGCAGATTTGTTAAACTGGATATATTCAGCCTTTATAAACTCAATGCATTTTCGATGCGTCCAGCATTCACAGAAATCACTTTATGACAAATGCGTTCGACTTCGATGCGTTTTGTCCAACTTTCAAGATCACCTATTGGATATAGCAACTATTTGAAAGAACCTAGAGTAGATGGAACACATATCGATATTTCTGGTTTGTTCTCCTGGGGATTCATTTGTCTCAAATAACAAGCGTGTAGCGATCGTCCGTCCTCTAAAGAAACTGTCTTAAGCATTGAAAGGTTCTACGTCAACAGCATCGTAGTCTTCGAAGATGCGTTGACATTATGGGCATATTTTTAAAAGTCGATGGAAATCGTGTTCACAGATTTCTAGCACAAGGTCAGATTGATCCTCCAAACTCTGGCGAGGTAACAAGTTTTACTTAGTTATCTTCCATGATCAACCCAATATACAGATTTTTCAGTTCTCGATCAGGATAACACGTGTGACATCAGTACCTTAAGCAGAAATAAAATTCGTATACGATCAATGGGCTTTCCACGTTGTAATCATCGGCGTTGTAAGGATATATCTTCTTTTTGTTCTGTTTTGTTTTTCCTTGTATGCATTTGTCTTCAGATTGGCACAAGTAATGTAACAAAAGAAACTGGTTGGCAGAATACCGAAGACTCTGTGATTGATAAGTATTAAGCGGCATAATAAGGGTATTGTCAGGCATTAAATTCTTTTGGAACACCAGTCCACAAGCTTTAGCATCATTAGAAGCTTCCTTCAATGGGTCTATAATCTGTTACTCGAGACAAACGTCCAAATCTTCCATATCAACGTCGAATAATGTATACATCAAAAAGACAGAAAATATTTCAGCAAGTCTTCTGGAACGTCAAAAGGGTCCAAAGACATGGTACCATTTACAGAAAGCTTCCTTCTCCTCGACTGTCATGCTGTTGGAATCGTACTAGTGTGCCTCTTTCGGTATTGAAACTGTGAGGAAAATATCCCTTATCGATTTCATTTCTTCCAAACATTTTGGGAATCTTACTCAAGGGCATATCCGAATAATTCATGGAATCTTTAGACTGTAGTTCCCCCATATTCATCGCACTGATATTGACTTCATTTATGCCGACTTGCGCAAATTGGGTTCCGTTTTCTGAAAAAAAAAATGCTTCAAAAAAACTTGATAAACTGAGCGTGATTACAGCAGCGTGTTGATGAAAGTTACTGTAACATCCAAATATTTTCCGTCCCTGTCTTCAGTGGGGTCCAATACCAACTTGGGGAGATTCGGAAGATTTTCTGACGCACGAAATATTCTTCGCGTTTACAAATTTGTGTGATACATTGATAATTATAGATAGATATGCAAGCATATTGCAAGATATAAGATAAAACCGTTTTTAATCTCCCCTTAATTGTTATCTACAATGTAGAACAATTATTTGAAATATATTCAATCAAAGTAAGTAAATGTCCTTACATACACACATCAAGACATTCATACAAAAAAACATACAAACGTGTATACATTTGTGGAGAAAAGTACGAACAAAGCACTGAAATACAGATATATATATATATATATATATATATATATATATATATATATATATATATATATATATATATATATATATGTGTGTGTGTGTGTGTGTGTGTGTGTGTGTGTGTGTGTGTGTGTGTGTGGAGAGAGAGTGAGAGATGTACATACAGGTAGACATACACACGGATATGCATGCGTAATTGGTCCCATATTTTAGATTACTTTGGTCAACTAAAAGCGCCAACATTGATTTGTGTCCGGGTTCGGAGTAGTAATTATTAATCCTGAACAGCAAGACAGAACTAATAATTAGTGAACACAACAAACCAAGTCCTACAAAACTACCCACCACTGCGTTTGCTCAGATTCGAAAGCCGGGGGCTTTTCTCTCAAATTCTTTCTTATTGGCCTGAAGGGGAGGTGTTAACTACTGCTGCTGACAGTTGCATTATTTGTTTTTAATTTCAATCAGTCATCTGAATCAAAGGGGCATGTTTACGTACGGAGTGTCAGCTAATTTTGTTATTTTCTGCGACTAGAGCTATCGGGAATAACAAGTATGTATGTTTACTCTCAGGTCGCTTGAGAGCGACATAAGACAGAAAAGAAGTTACATTTACATCATAAATGTGTATGGTTATACAAATGTTAAAGGATGAACACAGAAGAGAGAAATAAGGACTAAAGAATATTTAGTACAATAATCAGAAACCTACATACACTTTTCAGCTGAACAATATGTTTCACGCTTATAGATAGTTCCCGAATGACATCATCAGCAGCCATATGTGTGGTATGCCGGCAGATTTACCGTGAAGTTAATATGGTGTTTGGAAGTTGAAATAAATTTGTTGAATCCTAACATAGTGTTACAAATAAATACATACGTAAACAGAACGCAAATCAGGCTTTCTGTTAGTATCTATATTTGTAACTTATAAGCTGATTTCGCTTTAGTGAGCCTTGTTAAAAATGGTCAATTTTGGTGGTCTCATATAGAAGAAAATGCCAGGTTGCCAGGGATGGACCATTTTATTTTCGGAAAAGCTTCTAGAGAAAAAAAAAAACTCAGGCTCTTAAGTAACTTGAAGGAAAAAAAAAATGTTTTCTCTTATTATAGTCCCAAAGATAAATATAATATAAATTATAGTTGGCCGAAAACAACTTGTCTTGGGGAAAAATATCACAGCCCAAAAGAAAACTTCAGACTTGAACCCCCCACCCCCACCCCCGAAAATTAAATGGTCGGTCCCTAAGTGATTTTGACGGACTGACTTGTCAAGAGACATGGAGGGGGAGAATGTATTCGGAAGTACTCAGCATTGATCGTACATGTATTAACACCGTAAATGTTGGACATAAGCTCAACATGTAATGTGTTGATATCCGACATAATTTACTTATCTAGATACTAAATACGTCAACCCTTACAGTCAGTCCTATCTTGATAAGAGTCAACCCTTACAGTCAGTCCTGTCTTGATAAGAGTCAACCCTTACAGTCAGTCCTATCTTGATAACAGTCATCCCTTACAGTCAGTCCTATCTTGATAAGAGTCATCCCTTACAGTCAGTCCTATCTTGATAAGAGTCAACCCTTACAGTCAGTCCTATCCTGATAAGAGTCAACCCTTACAGTCAGTCCTATCTTGATAAGAGTCAACCGTTACAGTCAGTCCTATCTTGATAAGAGTCATCCCTTACAGTCAGTCCTATCCTGATAAGAGTCAACCCTTACAGTCAGTCCTATCCTGATAAGAGTCAACCCTTACAGTCAGTCCTATCTTGATAAGAGTCAACCCTTACAGTCAGTCCTATCTTGATAAGAGTTTACGATGCCTTAATACATTTTTGGTTTCTGATGTCCGGGTTAAAAGTACAATGTCATGTTTATGAAAGACACTCAACTTTCTTCAGCGCTTATCGATTATCTAACTTAATTTCAAGTTCTAACATACTAGCATAGAAACAATAAAGGCTATTTTACGTAACTTTCTTTGATATTGTTTCCTCTTTTTGATTTTCTATATATTATTCTATCACAAAAGCCAAATCCGCAACAGAATCAACGCGACTGTCGCCAACCACGCCAACTCGAATCGACATTCAGCCCCTAGTAATATTACCGATTGAATCTTACTTTGGGTGAACAGACATAGAATGCACACGTCCGGAACGATACACAAATTGAAAACTCATTAGGAGTTTGGCCTAAATTGATAAAAAAAAATCTAATCTTCCCGTCGCAGTCTTATCAAAATTACAACCAGTTATGAGTTTTGCACAGATGTAAATTTGGCGCTAATGTTTAAGTAGTTACATTTTTATTATTTTATTCCTGTCATTGTTGTTATTATTATTATTATTATTATTATTATTATTATTATTATTATTATTATTATTAGTTCCTGTCCAATATCCCGATACACAATTATCTTAACATTTTTCTATTCTGAACCTCTTTGCATTAATCTACAGGGATATAATTCCTTAGCAAACCCTGTAGATGGCGCTAATCTCTGGCCATACTGTGTTTCTGCCCTTTGTTCCCCATTCAAGATGAGCTCAAAACATACCGGTTTGCTATGTAATGGACACAAAACGCGCTCGTTTATTGTGTTTGCACAACTTTGTATTTACTCTTAGGACAGGCCCCAATAATTTGGATAATTTATCATCATCATTATCATCATCGATCCCTTAACCCAAGAGACCGTTGGGGCACCACAATTCTCTCCATCTTTCCCTGTTCTCTTCTGCACTTGGGAATCTCCAAATCCCATACCTGTCCACTCCTTCATGTTGTCTTCCCACCTCATTTTCTGCCTGAAGGATAATTTATATCCATGCCAAATGACATCCCAGTACAGATGCAATTTGTTGTCAACATCCCTGAGCTGCCGGATCTATCTGGTACTAACTACCATATATCCTCAACTATTCATCCAAACAGTTCCCTTGCGAAACGTAATTCATGCAGGTGCTCGTAACTTAATAATCAGCGTCTTATTTATATGCATTTCAATCTATTAAATGCACCTACCTTTCGAAATAAGCACAGATAGATGCATCATTGATATCACAGAATATCTGTTACATTACCTTGTTATGTTGTGAATACCTTTGAACATATGTTAAATATACTTTGTGCAACCTTTGTGGTAACAGTTTGCTACTATTTAACAAACTAGAAGAAACGAAATGTTTCTCTCCTTTGAACGTTTTCTTTCTTTGCTGATTCATGATACTATGGAAAGATAATGCGCATGCGTAAAATATGAATCTGCACACGTTACTTGCAACAACTCACGTTGTTTTCCT
>JAECUM010040719.1:0-12239 GCA_016617855.1 Megalonaias nervosa
CTTCAAATTCAACTTGAGATTCCTGACGCGATTGTAGTTGTTGCTTAACAGAATCACGAACAGGTAGATATTTTTTAATTGCCTCTAGTCGCTCTCGAGCTAATTTAGCTGAGTGTGATTCTCCAATACTCATTATTGGTAATATCTATAATAGCTGTTTAATTTATAGCAGCAGAGAGGGTGGACGACATACGCGTAGTGACCAGATTGTGAAAAAATCAGAAAAAATCTGGTCAATTAGAGAAATTTTCATTATTAAGACAAAAACTTTTTTTCAGCCTTCGTAGGAACCCCTAAATTTCAAAAATATGGTCTCTACAAAGTTGTAGGGTCCACCCTCTCTGCTGCTCTAGTGAACCCGCTCCAAGCAAGAATCGACTGTCCGATTGTGAGTTGGATGTTCCTAACGTTTGGGACAATGCTAAGTTCAGGACCAGTACTGTGCGTATGTAATTGAAACTTGAAACCCGCATCCTGCGCGTTATTCAGGAGGGTATAAAAATCAATGTATGAGCCCGCCCATATGTTTGCCTTAACTTTATCCGGGATTAAAGTGGATGGGGAGACCGACAAGCTTACAAACTGTGATTGGGAAAGCCCCCCGGAGGCAGAAACGATTTGGACGATGTTACGTGTATCCACAGCTGTACCTGTAAATGAAGCTGTGTTTTCCACAATGGCGCGGGAGACCATGGATGCCGCTGGTGTGTTGTCTGTTGCTACGGTGGGTACATGTTGAAAACCAGTTTGTGGACTATTTTCCGTGGACGGCCTGAGCACAGCTACCAGCTGCTCCAATTTGTTATTGATCTCCTGTATCATTTGGCTGGTGAGTCTGTGGGAGACTTCTTGGGTTATAACATTAAGAAGATGGAGTCCATCGAAGCCCCTTCCGTGGACGTGCCAGGTTGAGGGATGGCGGCAGTTGGTGTTGAAAATGGTGCATTCTTTCTGTGCCTCTTCGCTGCCCCTTGGACTTTGGATCTTGATGGTCTGGCTCTCTTCACTGCCACTTGCGACGCCGCCGCAGCTTTCTTCGTAGGGGGCATTCTGTAATGAATCCACAGAAAGTTAACAATTACATCAATGTCATTTTATTACTACGTAGCAATCGTTGCAGATGCATAACCCTTATTGTAAAATTATGAAACTCACTGTTCACTGTAGTGAGATGAGGAACGAATTCGGCAGTAGTAAGAAAGGAAAATGAAAAAAGGAACCGAGTTTGACTTACTATGAACAGTGTGGGTCAATGTTTTGAGGTGCGGAATTCAACATGAAACCAGTACAAACAGGGCCTAACGAGCTGGGCAACACATAGCCCAGTTACATGGAGCGAAGTGGTGGAAGCAGAAAGCACAAATGACCAATTTAGAACAAATAGTAAGGTGCGGAACCCAAGTACGCCAAGCATGAAATAGTAGCAAACGGAAAACATACAGAAACGACTGGTAAACACAGCCCAGTGGTACGGAACCAACTGGTAAGCACACAGGCCAGTGATACGGAATCAACTGGTAAACACAATCCAGTGGTACGGAACCAACTGGTAAACACATAGCCAGTGAAACGGAATCAGCTGGTAATCATACAATTCTGTGGTACGGAACCAGCTGGAAAACACAAGGTAATATAAGATCCAGTGGTACGGAACCAGCTGGAAGACACAAGGTAAATATAAAAACCAGTGGTACGGAACCAGCTGGCTAACACACAATCCAGTGGTACGGAACCAGCTGGACAACTTAAGCAAGTAGTACGGAACCAATTGAAAGAAAATATGAAAACCAGTGGTACGGAACCATCTGGCTAACACACAACCCAGTGGTACGGAACCAGTTGGACAACTTAAGCAAGTGGTACGGAACCAATTGAAAGAAAACATAAAAACCAGTGGTACGGAACCATCTGGCTAACACACAATCCAGTGGTACGGAACCAGCTGGACAACTTAAGCAAGTGGTACGGAACCAACTGAAAGAAAACAAACATGCAAACGTTTGCAAATCCTGTTCAAAAGTATTTAACAGCGTGACAAGGACAGAAGACGGACAAACATTCTTAGGCAAATATGTAGATGAAATGAATTTATGTAATGGACGGTGGGAAATATATCTACATATAGCTTTATGGTTCTTATACCACTGGCCGGCGACATTTTTTGCAAGCCACTATAATAGCCCCTCTGAGCGACTTGTACAGGTGGTATTGGCCTTTCTTGGACAAATGAACGCCGTCCCGACAAAAAGTTTGAATGCAAGTTGTAGCTTCTTCAGAAAAAGAGAACTTATTATTGTGGTTCCAGAATGCAAGATAGTTGTGTCTGTCCACCTCATGTCGTAGAATGGCATTTGCTTGTTGTGCTTTAGTTTTCTGTACGATGTTATGTAGGAGTGGTCTAAATTATTGGCTCTCGCCCCTTCTCCTGCCATAAAACGAGGCAATAAAGCACAAATGACTATCTTTTTAACCTGATATTTACGTTGCAATATAGACGCCAAGCCTAAGATCTTGTAGGAGACCTCCTCTGGCGATGTCGAATCGTCCCGATTAAAATCGTTTTCCCCAACCAAAAGGACAATTATTTCAGGTTTAATTTTGTGTACAACAGAGAGATAGTGCCTGATTATTTTGTCGACAGTCCTGCCCCCAACCCCATGCATATAAATTTTAGAATAGCGACGAATGTTAAAATCGGGGCGCAATCTAGCGTCTGCTTCTGATTTCAAATGATGCTGCAATCTTTTACAGATGGAATGAGCCAGTACGAGTGTGACGTAATGCATAGCAAAAGAAAGGTAAGCAGAATGAAACACGTTAATACAAAAATGAAGTACTTAACTTTCAGGACGATCTGTATATGCCAAAATTTCAGAAAACGAGGAAAGTCTAACAGCGTGAAACCATAACCACGAAGAAAAGATTTCTATCAAAAAAGACAACACGTCTGCACCCCAGAAGGAAATTGGTTCAACTGACGCCAAAGTCCTTAGCAGAGAGAATCGCTCCGCGCGCATCCGGTGCGAAATCATTGCGATTGGTTGGGCAGAACACGTGATACAAAACATTAAATATATTGGCCCTTGACAGCGCGTTACGCGAAATATCTGGCGGGAAATTGTAGACCCAATCACACCTCCCATAAATGTCCTTACGCGCGCGTAAATAGTTATATATATATATATATATATATATATATATATATATATATATATATATATATATATATATATATATATTGTGTTGGCTTTTCTCTTTCATTGTTTGCTCCGTATAATTAATTTTTATTGTGTGATTGACTTTTGTCCATAATTGAGGATAGGAGTTGTACCAATCTGACTAATATCTTTTTTGTGTGTAAACAACATATTCCAAAGCTAATTATTAACCATGGTTGTAGATTATTTTTTATGATTATTATTTGTAGGTAAACACGTTTACTTCAGTTTGAATTCAGGACATTGTTATTCCCTCTCGAGAATTCCTGGTGTATCTGCTGTTTTATATGTTCTTTACAAAATTTTAGTACTATACCAGAATTTGTTTATAACGTAGAATGTTCTGTAAATAAATCTGATGGGGAAAATTACCTCATCCTGGTTCTTTTATTATGTCTTAGATTTTATATAAGGGAGAAGTAAACGGAAATTCTTCATTCCTATCTTAACATTAGTCTTTAGAGAAACCAATTTTAATTGTGTTCTTTGAGAGGACTTATGTATTGAAATTATTCATTGGAATTACAAAGTGCTCATTACTATTTTTCGGATTAAATCAATATTTTTGGATTATTGTGAATTCATTTAAGGATATTTTGGATTATATAATTGTGATAAGTCGGGAGTGTTGGCACATCGCAACATTCCTGGCTATTGGTACATCAGTACATACAAGATTGGAATTCATTCGGAACACCAATGGAATTCACTCGGAATACTCTATACTTTTGGACTTTTTATAGAACTTTTAGGACTATTTAGAATTTAATTCTTAATATCGCAAGTTCTTTTAAAATGTTTATTTTGTATTCTAGGGAAATACATTATTTGCTGAGGTTTACAAAACTTGTTGGATATCTATATTTTCTGTTACTTAGTTGAAGACCATAGAGTTGTAACACTACAGCTCCCAGAGTATCCACACCTACTCCTTTGCCGCTCTCCCATCGTTACAGGGCTTGACCATATCATGGGGAGGGAGGGGAATAATGTCAATAATTGCTTGAGTTGTATTTAAGTGTGGGAAAGTTGTGCCAAGTCACCCTCGCTGACTCGTCCAGTCCTATCCGAATCCCGTGGCACAACAGTGTCGAGACTTCTGGAGACGAGTCTGGATGCAGTAGATGGCCATCAGGTCCTACTGCACCTGAGCGAATGTTCTGCGGTTTCCACACAACTCTTGCCATATGTCTTCACAGCCGGAGGGATGAACATATCTGCTTGGCCACCTCTTCAAACAGACACGACTTTTCAGAGGAAGCCTGGTTTAGCTGTCCACTCGGAGTCAAGAGTAACTGTTAGTATTGTCTACTGTTACTTACGGTAGCAGGCGGAGCCTGACTTGACATATCAAACCAAAACACAAGCATTATGAAACCAGGGTGAAGGACAAGACGATGACACAGTTCCAGAGTTTTCTAACGCTGCCTTTATTTTACCGATCAATACTTTACCTAATTGAATTTAGAACAGGCGAGACCTCCCACAAGCAATGTATGAAGTTTCAGCCTCTTTCTCGAAAACGTTCTTATGATATTTTATATTCTGCATAGGTAGCATTACAGTTGTGAAGATGTCTTGGCAAAGTAGAAAATCAGTCTTTATCGGTTTTATTCGATTCCACTGAACTGGTGGTTCTAGTAGTCTTTTCTCCAGCAGGTATATTTCAAATTCAAAGACGGATGTGCAAATTACTTAGATCTTTTCCAAAGTTATGAAGTCGCTATCTTCAAGGTGAATGAGAAATTGCCGGTTATGAAACATTAACGTAGGCACGCACACACAGAATACCAAGCTCACCCAGTCTTGGCAAATTCTTCGGAAATACGAGGATCATAAAATATGATCTCTTCACACGTGATAATCAAAATCACCTTTCTCATGAAAGTATTGTCATTTTCGTTATAGACTAGGCTTGGGTCGCGTATTTGGACAGGTATAGAAGTTTCTAAATATTAACTTCAAGTCTTCGAATTATCAAAAATTAATGTTTTAAAATGTGTGATTATATTTCAATACATGCCTTCTTCAAACAACATAGCCCTATCAATTAAAGGTACATGCCACAGTTAGGAAAGAATCCGGTGTGTACGATTAGTGTCACGAGTGTCAAATCACAATATAGCTAAATGTACACGGGAAATCCACCAAGCTGTACTCTCCAATATGTATCCAAGCCACATTTGGAAACGTAGTCCAAAAAAGCAAATTACAGTAAATTTTTTCTGCATATAAAAGGGTAATAAGTACAGTGTATATGTAATTTAGCATTTTTTAAATGGCAATGCGTTATAAAGATTATATGCACTAAAAAGAGTGGGTTTATTATGAAACATCTAATGTTACACTAGATTTGTCAGCGTTTTTGCGTTTGTTTGCAAGACAAAATTCAAATTACAAAATCTAGAATTCTAATTCAAATCTTTTACCGAACTCGCTGTAAACTATATTGAAGGTTGATGGTATTCACAATGTGTAGCCTTGCGACATTGAGGGTTTCTTTATAACTCCGTTAGAGCACCATCATACACTAGTCTGGGGAGACATAATTTAATTCAGAGAAATTGCAAAAATATTTTTAAAATTTCATGAAAAGAAAGATACCATATTTTGCAAATACTCTTCACAACCTGCACGCATTAATAAGCTCTCTTTCTACATTCGAAACTAACGAACTGTTTTAAGATATATACGAATTCGTTTTGTTAAATATTTTTTTTTTTTTAACAGTCGTTTCTTAGCACTCTAATCTACTATGAGCAGGTATTGTAAGAACTTTGTCCAGCTCTGGTAAATACTTAGCTAGAAAATCCAAACTTGGTCACCGGGTTATACCAGCCTTGAATGACTCAATGAACTGCACGACTTTACACGAAATGCTTACCTTATATGGCGTGATAACGATAAACTTCGTCATGGACCTCTCATTAACTAAATGTGCCTAACCAGAGCTCAGTTTAAGTATGATCTTAGATTATGTAAAAAAGAAGAATTGAAACATAGAGTAGACACGTTTTTGCAAATAAATTTGAAATTTAGACCAACGTGAATTCTGGAAGCAAGTTAAACAAAATACTACTAAAACTTTCAATATGCTACCAATTTGCGTTGATGGGAACCATGGCCAAAATGACAAATTCAGCATGTGGAAAACAATTTTGAAGCCTTATTCAATAGTGCTCAAAACGATTCGAATAAGGAGTATGTTCTTTCAGCATTTAAGGCCCCTTCTAGTTGTATTGAACTAATATCATTATCTGAAATCTAGTGTGCCATAGCTAAACAAAAAGTGGGTAAATGTCCACGATCAGATGTTTTATATGTAGAACATTTTAAATTTTATGATATTAGATTTCATATCCTTTTGATGATTTTATTTAACTGTATATTTGTACATAACTTTGTTCCAGGTGTTTTCGCAAAAGTTACAATTATCCCGCCACTGAAACGGAAAATTAGTAACTGACGGACAAAAATGTTGCATGTATTATAATATAACGATGTGAAGTTACCATCTCTGATAATCAGTTTGGTTTAAGAAAAAGAAACATTCAACAGACTTATGCCTGTATGCCTTGAAGGAAATTGTCAATTACCATGTAGAGCATGGCATGTGTTTGCATGTTTTTGACGCAGGCATTGCACACTTTTTAAAAAGTTGCTTGATATTCAAATACCCATCTACATAGTTCATACTTTAGTTAACTGGATTGACAAACAGTTGTACTATGTGTGTTGGGGAAGTGTAGTATCCAGCTCATTCCATGTAACCAGTGAGGTGAGGCAGAGAGGTATTCTTTCTCTTTTGTTATTTAATATTTACAAAGACGAGTTAAATCGTAAACTGTGCCAGTGCTACGTCGCGTTACATCTGACGCCAAATGTGTCAGTTCTTGACAAATTTAGTTGTGCTGATGATATGTCATTGATTAGTCCTTCTATCGCATTTTTAAGAGCATTATTAAAGATATGTGAGCAACAGGTATTTGATAATGATATCAACTATAATACACAAAAACGATGTGCATGATCTGTAGTCAACTTCTTTCAAATTACCATTTCCTCCCTCTGTACATCTTAACGGCCATACTCTTACATATGTCAACAGTTATACTATTTGGGGAAATAACACTGTCAAGAGGCAGACAATGTCATATTTTAAAATCAAATCTGTCAGATGATTAAGATATGATGAGACATTACAGATTATTGTTACTCGAACAAACATACTTTTATGTAAATTTAGAAATTGTTCTTTGAATATCAAAAATAGATTATTCAAATCGTATAGCTGCACAGTGTACTGCGCTCCTATGTGGACAAACTTTAGTGCCTGTGAAAAATGAAATCTAGTTATTGGTTATAATAATAGTTTTCGTTTTCTTATAAGCCTTCCAAGATGGAACAGTGTCTCTAGCATGTTTGCAAACTGTAACATATTCAGTTTTGATGAAGTAATGAGAAAGTATGTGTAGTCAATGATGACAAGAATATCTGATAATAACAACTGTATCTTGAAATCTCTGGAACTATGACATACCTTTAAATTAAAGCATAATAGATAGATGAAATAAATTGCTCTTTAGATGTCTTACATAATTTAATTCTTAACAATGCTGGATGCAGTTCATTGCTGAAGATGTTTTTGAATATATATATATATATATATATATATATATATATATATATATATATATATATATATATATATATATATATATACAAAGGATAATAAATAATTACATATCTTGGTATTTTCTTCTTCTTCTTCTTCTTCTTCTTATTATTATTATTATATTATTATTATTAATAGTAGTAGTTATTATATTTATTTCTTTATTATTATTATTGTTATTATTATTATTATTATTATTATTATTATTAGTAGTAGTAGTAGTAGTAGTAGTAGTAGTAGTAATAGTAGTAGTAGTATAGTAGTAGTAGTAATAGTAGTAGTAGTAGTAGTAGTAGTAGCAGCAGCAGCAGTAGTAGTAGCAAACAATTATTTTAACATCTTTCCTTCAAATCCTCTTTGCATAACTCTACCGGGATATAATTTCTAGATCGATCTCTCGCCGCATTGTGTCTTGTCGTTTGTTCTTAACTTAGAATTAGGTGCAAATATACCGCCTGGTTCTTTATGTGACAGACAAAAGAACCAGCAGATGATTATTTCTGCACAACTCTCTGTGTGTGTGTGTGTGTGTGTGTGTGTGTGTGTGTGTGTGTGTGTATATATATATATATATATATATATATATATATATATATATATATGTATTGACTATGCAGTCGGATATAAAGATTCTTATCTTATAGCTTGGTGTGTTTGTTACGTTGTCTAAGCATTATTTTAAACCAAGCTCCAATCCATACAAAATATTATCAGCATCGTCATAATCACCGTTCCATTCCTCGAGAGTGTAGATATCCAAGATTTTGACCGAACTCGCCCAGTCTTAAGTTGATCATGAAAAGTTTCAAAAATTTGAACACATTTAAATATACGAATCGTTTAAAACTTTCAAATATGCATATTTTAAGAAAGAAAACGTATCTTTATTCTTAGGACACTGATATTTAATGAGTTCACAAACAGCGGGCTAGGTTATTGTCAAGTGTACAAGCATATGGACTTCTTCGTTGGTTACATGGTCAATGTATGAGACGCACAAGATCTTGCGGTAGCATCTCATTTCGAACTTTTTAATCCTTCTTTCTAGATCTGATGTGAGCGTCCATGATTCACAAGCATACAGAAAGATGAAGTCCACAACCGGATCCAGATCCTATGAAGACCTCTTGACCTGTGTAAAAAAGCTCAAACTGAAGTGGTACGTTCATGTCTCATGATCATCAAGACTGGCAGAAACAATATTGAAAGGCACAGTGCGAGGGTGCAGAAAAAGAGGCAGACAGAAAAAGAGGCGGGCAGACAACATTAAGGAGTGGACAGGCATGGGATTTGGAGATTCCCAAAGGGCAGTAGAGAACAGGGAAAGATGGAGAGAATTGGTTGTAAAGTCAACTGTGGTGCCCCAACGACCTCTTGGTTTAAGGGACTGATGATGATGATGATGATGATGATGATGACAAGCGTATGATATGATATATGTTGCATATTTGAAATATTCCAACTTCCACAGTTTCCTATGTAAATACAATTGTTCACTGTGTGATGTGTGAACAACATTTGACATTATTCTGAAACAAATCTTGAAAGATACTTTAAGCTATTGAGTGTGTCATTTTCACTTAGTGGAACTTGCCGAGTAAAATGGAAACAAAGCACAGTGTGTTCCTTGCCTATGAAATATTCAGAATGAATCTGTTCAGCTACTTTCATCAGCTACACTAAGGAACAGTAATCCATGATATTTATGAAGAAATGTTTTGCAAAAAGGAAACAAAAGAAATTCTGGTTTCGATTCTGTTACGGCTCTGTAGTTAAATTACATCTATGTTAAAATTTGAATTCTTCTAATTCTTTCTATTTCATTTTTATTTCATTTTTATATCATTAAATATAATTATTATTATGATGATGATTATGTTCGCAGGGTCTGATATTTTGTTAGAAACATCGTGTTTATTTAGAACGTAAATGTGACTCGCGTAAGCACGATTTTTGTATGACGGTTTTGTCGTATTAAGTAAACAGTCGGAAATAGCTATGTAAATGATTGGCTGTCACCACGGTCATTACTAATAATACTTATTGACATTCTGTACTACGTTGGCGATATTTCGAAATCTCCATGATTTCTTCGTGTGTGTACATGAATTGACGTATTAGTTTCTTTAAAATACTCAGGTAGCTGCGAACTAGTCTAGAGTCATATTTTAACATCTTAGAGGGAGTCACATCATAACATCTTATAGAGTTTCTAATACCTTAAGAAGAAGGTATTCTTTTGTGCTGGAAAGAGTTGTTCGTTCGTACGTATGAAGAATAACATGTGTTTTGTTATTGACGATAGCTGTACTTCATCTACCTTTTAAATAATAATTATTTTCCCTTTAGAACTACACAACTGGCTTTGGACAAAGACATTTGCTGAAATTAATTCTAAATTGGAACAGGACAATACAAATTGTGATTCACAGTGAAAATTCTGGACACTTGTGTAAAACCTTCCTCTGATGTCATCATCCGCCATCTTGGAACGGAATTGAAATTCAGACTTCAATTTAGAACTGTTTATTCACAGGACTTACGTGTTTTTCACAATATTAGGACAAATTTTTGGATCTTCTTCGTAAATCGTAAGTCTTGTTTCATATTTTTACCTTTTCACCGTGTTTTCTAGGGAAATAAATTATTTTTGTTAAAATTTACAAAATTTGTTGTAGTCACTCTTTTGTTTATGTTACTTTAAACGAGCCGATTCGTAACAATTCAAATTAGCGCAAAATAAAAAATTACCTTTTAAAAAACTACAGTTTTCATCCTTAAAATATTAATTCCTGTTAGAGTAAAGACGCATTTATGTAATTAGTTTGATGGTAAATATGTATCATGCAGACTATTTAAAGGACCCCCAAAAGGTTAGAATTAAATATAATACCTTTTTCTTGAAATCTCGATTTGAATTTGCTTCAAAAGTAGGTAGTAACATTGGTAGAAAATATTTTTATTATAGTATGCTTCACACCCATATATATATATATATATACACACACACACACACACACACACACACACACACACACACAAACTCACACATACACATATTAAAAATAGCATGACTTTAAAGTGTTGGTATAAAGCAAATTGATATACCAATGCGCTCTGTATATCAAATTGTGACCCGCCTATGACGCATTAATACTGAGTCAGTGATGAAGCTACGCTGCTGAATCATTAGCGACGTAACACAATAACAAGAAAAAAATACTAATAATCCCCGATTTTTAAATAAATTATACATTTTGCACAAATTCATTGAATTTCTCTCTCTCTCTCTCTCTCTCTCTCTCTCTCTCTCTCTCTCTCTCTCTCTCATGCACCAAAATACAGAAAAAGAATTTGGACCTGCTGAAAATTTGAAACTGAACTTACATGAAATAAACTACAAGAAATGGGTCGTCGTAAATGTACGCCTACACTTTCCATTGGATTTAAACACAATGTACGCAATATCAATGATTCGATATTACAACACCCTGTGGAGACTGAACGGTACATGTCTTGGTTGGGAGGCACGCACATACATGTACTGTAATCTCTTTAATACTTTGTTTGTTTGTTTTGTTTCCTTTATTATAAAACCTATAATAAGGCTCTAAAACAGATTATTTAATATTGAAATATCCGAAGGCCCCCCCCCCCCCCCCCACTGTGCTGATTGGTAAGACAGCAGACTAATCAACCAACAAAGAAACATTGTCTTTCCAACCCACCACCGCACATCTCTCTCTCTCTCTCTCTCTCTCTCTCTCTCTCTCTCTCTCTCTCTCTCTCTCTCTCTCTCCCTCTCTCTCTCTCTCTCTCTCTCTGGACCAATAAATGATGGTATCTAAACTCAAAAGGACCAATGGAAAGGCCAAAGACAGAAATGGAGGAAATAAACAATTGTTTGGTCGGTAGCGATGTTAATTAAAGCATAAATGACTTAGATCAACTGTAAATACATTCAAATGCTTGAATAACCTATTGATGGTTCGTCATTTATCTTAGTTTATATTTCCCACCCGTTTCAATAAACTCGGCAGAAAGTCAATGGCTGCGCGCTCATTGTTCAAAAAAGCTAACCATGCTGTGTTTGTAGTGTTTGTAGTGTACTACTTTCTTCAATTAAACCTTCTTTCATGTTTGGATCACACGTGTGTCTTATATTTAGTCAATAAGAATGTAAATTTTGAAGCTCACCCCCCCCCCCTCCCAACAAAACAATTCTAAGCAACTTATCAGTTTGCAAAGAGGATTGTGAACAGCCGAGAAAGGTTAAGAACTACATTTTGTAGCTGATACAGTGAGCTGGGATGTGAAGAGTTCATTCATTCCGTCATTATACAGTT
>JAECUM010040720.1:0-21084 GCA_016617855.1 Megalonaias nervosa
GAAACAATGACACCTTTTCAAGGAGAAAGCAGACACCAAGAGGCTGTAGCGATCTGTGTCACACAATACTTACCAAATGTGTTACTAGAAGTTTGTGCTAGGGATCTTGAACATGATATGATTATCTCATATTCAACACCATCTGCAATCACTACAGAGAGAGAGAGAGAGAGAGAGAGAGAGAGAGAGAGAGAGAGAGAGAGAGAGAGAGAGAGAGCGAAAACAAACGGTGGTAAATCTGATAGGATGACAGAACCAACAAGACTAGTGAAGAAAGAAATTCGTTTGGTGCATCATGAAGACTATGGTTTACAATCTAATAGCCCAAAAGTGACTTCCCCCTCCAAAAATTGAGAACGATGACATACACCTACACGGAGAAATTAAATGGTTTAAATCAATGTTCCTATGTCTTAGTATGTAATTTTCATATTAAATTTTGGTACGAACGAAAGCTAACACACACACATACGCACGCACCCATGCACACACGTGTTACTGCATTGACAGTAGAACGGGGACTAGTGGTTTGAGAGATGGACAGTCATACTTAATATTACACTCCAGTGACAAAGAAAGAGTGGAAAAAAGACGGAAATTTAGGACACTAATTTTTTGGTTCTGTTATTTCTTTAGGGTATTATAGGACAATAATAATTAAGACAACGATATATTCTATGTGAGAAATGTTTATAGATAATCGGAACAGTTCACGTAATTGTTGTGACTACAGATCACAGTTTTGGAAAGGTATCTTAAAACGGGGACAGATATGATTAGGATTGAGAGAGAGAGAGAGAGAGAGAGAGAGAGAGAGAGAGAGAGAGAGAGAGAGAGAGAGAGAGAGAAGTTTATGGTAGGTAGTGATGTTGATTAAATCAGACTTAGATCAACTGTAAATATATTAAATATTTTAATTACCTCATGCTGGTTCGTCATTTCACTTAGATTTTACGCCACACTGGCTTCCATGCGCCGGTAAGTGAATGGGTAAGCGTTCAGTGTTTCTAGTGCTCTACTTTCTTCACCAAAACCATCTTTCATATTTAAATCATAAGTGTGTCTTATATTGATATAATCAATGTGAATGAAAGAGAAACTAAAAAAGTAAACAATCAATTTATCAATATGCAAAGGTGATTGTGAATAGCCACAAAAGGTACAGAATTAAATATTTGTAGCGGACACACTCGGCACGGATGCGAGTTCATGCAATCATTCGGCCAACACACTGTTGCCTGTAGTCAGTCTTAACTCCGTTCAAAGGGCAAATATGTGTATTTTTATGTGATATAAATAAAATATATGTACAGTATTTATGCTGTATCAATGATATACATTTTATTGTATAAATGTTTCATTAAAAGGAAACTCGGCAAGCCTCGTTTCCTATTAATGAAACATTTATACATATGCATGCATATATATATATATATATATATATATATATATATATATATATATATATATATATATATGATGGACTTGAAAATGTTTAGATACAAAAAATGCCAGTACTTTAAATATCTCGTTCTACGTTTAAACACTTTGTTCTCGTCGAATGCATATCTCCACTCCACTGAAAGTTTTATTTGTAGTTTTTAAATGGGCGCTTTTTTATTGTTAAAGAAACATGGGCACAAATCTTTAACACTGAAAGCCACCTATGATGTCGTCAACGCTAGCCACTAGAATGTTTGCACTAGTTACCGGAGCCAGTTAAAGCAAGATGGTAATTCTTCTTAATTCTATGCTGTATTTATGTTAGTTTCAAACTCAGAATACACCTTGCTTCACGTACTAAGAATTAGTCTGTTAGTTCAAAACAGAGTATAGAATACACCCAGCATTATGTACTAATGTTTCAGTCTGTTAGTTCAAAATAGAGTACAGATGATCTAAAATAAATGATGATCGTGGGGTAACTTATTCCCTGTAGTAACTGGAGGACATCATTAATCTGGGAAGTTCTCTGTACTTGAAGGTACCTTTCTCCAGAGCAGTTAGTCCTCCCCCCATCTCCTCGGAATAAATGAAATATCGCTGGAATTCTTACAAAAATAGTTCTGGAGTGTGTTCCTCTCAGGGTGAAAATGTCGTTAAAAGTGAGAGGAACATTTTTAACCACAGCCCCAGGGCCATTTTCCGGTGAAATTCCAACCTAGCCTTACAATGGCTTTGTAACACATGCCCATGTTTTCGTCCTCCGGACAAAATATGTATGAAGTTAGTACCTTTCCGCTATTGTCTTAAAAAGGAAATTATAACCTTTGACAATTTTTAACTTACCTGACCCCGGCTACATCTGGTTTGCAGGCTGTGGTAGATTTAGAAATACTGGAGTCAGTATGGCGGGAAATGAGTACCTGAATCCAGTGATCATTTTGTCCCAAGCATTGAGACTTGGAGTCACTGAAGCACTAAAGCTGTAACAAATCTTGCACGGATTGATATAATGTCAAAATTTACTCTTATTTTTAGCTGAAACCTACATCATGTATCTAATCATCTACTTATTACATTCTCACGATCATCGCAGCTGGTGAGACCGGTACTGTACAAGTAGTATAGCGAGGCGATAAAGACCCCCAAGGGAACGTTCTGTTAAAAAGGGTAAAAAGATCATAGACCCAAAGGGGAATTTAACATTATAGAGACAGGATGTAACCTTGAACGTTATCAATAGGTTTAGCATTGTGGGTATATCTAGGATGAAATGTAACATTGTAATAGTATGGGTCTGTTTGGTCTCTAACAGGATTTAACATGGAGCCTATAATAGTTTCAAATATGACACTCTAGCCCTATAAATGACACTCTGGTCTCTAACAGGAATTTAACATGGGATGGGAATCCTGTGTTAAAAGGGTCTGCAGATTATCGATTTCAATGGGAAATTTACACTGGAACTCCATTATTTGTGGTACTTTAGTAAAATTGGGAAATTAACATTAGGCCACCATCTTGGTGGATTTATAGCGTTAATGGGGTATACCATGAGAAACAGCGTAAGACATTTAATGCCTCAAGCGATAATGTAACACTGGGCCGCCAAGTCTGTCTATAATATAAGGGAAGGGAAGTTATAGGGGAGTAGCGATATTTTTGGTTTGATAATTGATATGAAATCTATTTTTTTACCCCTTCTTTTCAATCCTACCCTATATGATCATAAATATGGCAAACATTTCACATTGAATATTTTGTAACAAAATTTGCTGCCAGTGAGTTGGCAAAGCTTTTAAATGGCCCTTGTCAAACAATGACATAGTTTAAATAATGCAATGTTCAAGCTTCACAATGAGCAAACCAAGCTTACTGTCAGTGGTAAGGCTGGCAAATTTCTAACAACTTTAAGACGTAAATGTGGCACACGCCAAATCATCAGGAAATATGAAGACATTGTAAGTTGACAAAAGTGTAATGAGATATAAGAACCAAATTTGGCAGATGCCATAAAGTCTGCGTTTATTTGACAATGTACCAAAATAGTGCTGGTCTTCAAAAACAGATAAAAAATTGACATGACATTGGATTACATTTTGCACAGATACAACTGGGTGCTTGAAAGACGGGAAGATGTTTAATTTTTCTTCTTCTAAACTTACTGTATAAAGATTAATGTTTAGTGAGAAACTTAAAGTTCCATTAAAGTTAATACATCACAAATTAAATTTCTCTCCATACAAAACATTTTGCACTGCTGCATTTCCTGTCAGTAAGATTGATAATGTGAAACCTTTGAACCAATTTTTAACATTTTATCTTTCAACATGGCTGCCCGATGTTAAATTCCCGTTAGAGGCTACAATCTTTCAACCCTGTTTAACATAAGATGCCCTCTTGCCGTTATTATTAATTTCAATTTCTCATTGTCCCACAAATAGTAGAAAGAAAATACTGGCCTAATGTTAATTTCCCATGGACACATATAATCTGTGGATCCTTTTTAAAATAAGATTCCCATAACATGTTAAATTCCCGTAAGAGATCAGAGTGTCATGTTAATTCCATGCACAAAGTTTTAACATTAGATCTTGTCTCTGTAAATTTCTACATGGTGGTCAAATGTTAAATTCTCGTTTGTGTCTATAATCTTCTCACCTTTTTTAAAATATGATTCCCGTTTGGGTCTCAAAATCGCCACACATTCTACAATGAAGCAAAAATGATGATATAATCGAATGATTTATTGAATTTATTGTATGCATAAAAGGAGAGGTTACAGAACAGCAAGGTTTGGATAATATGAAAAGATAGGAGCTCTCCGAAACCAATACATTTTACATGGCAATTGTTGGACAATGCAGAATACCGCTTTTACGAAATTAAGACAGCCGTGGCAGCTCAATTTCTTGAGCGCCGGACTCGTAATCCAAGGTTCGGCAGGATTGCCCTAGTCTGCTCCTTTGGTGTGTACTTGCGAAAGTCACTTAGCCCCCATGTCTTCGGCATGATATAGCAAACAGTGTGTTAAAAAGTGTAGGTAAAACTACTAACAAAAGGAAAAAAGTCACGGAACTGATTTTGCGACTCTGTTTTCACATGGATAAATATTTTGCGACAACCCAAACTATTTAGAAAGAAATGCGTCTGATTAACCAACAGCTCGCCAACAGTGTTTAGTAAAAAAACCCAGTTTTTCTTTATGTAGAATTGTTTGTACGGTGCTTTTCATTTGGACACACCGTCTTATCTTCAAACGATAATAACGGACATCCAACTGTAGCTTATTACTTGCCACTGACTACCTTTCATTTTCCGGTAAGCGTTTGCTTTAAAACTGAGTCATCTTAATTTTCACTAGGACCGTTCTGTTTTGGAACTGGGTTGAAATGAAAAGATGCCAGGATGTGTAATTTAACCGTTCAATCTGATTTTAAAATCGAGATCTCCGACATAACTGAGATCTAATGGTCACATACACAGTGACATAATTATTTATTATCATGTCAATAATTATAATTATTGTACTACTACTAATACTACTACTACTACTACTGATAATAATACAGCTTGGTATTTTACGTCTTTCTTGTCAACTTAATTCGATTTTCAGCGGGTGAATGTGTCGGGTTGAACACTACTCCACCTTCATCATATGTTCAAAGCGCGTATGGATTTTGTTTATTTATTTTACGAAGGAAGTGGTTCTCTTCTTTTAGCACATCATTATGGGCAGTTTATTTAAGTAAAATTCTTCCATTTATTGATGGGACAACTCTCAGAGAGAGAGAGAGAGAGAGAGAGAGAGAGAGAGAGAGAGAGAGAGAGAGATCATTCTGGCCTCACTTTACTGGAACGTTATTTTACATCGCTGGGGATACGGAGTGGTACTGAGTTCGAATTGTAAAAAGGAAGTCAGAAGCTGAAATCTGCAATGCAGCAATATTTTTTAATTAAAATCAAACATCACTCAATACAGAAAAAATTACACATAAATCAAATAATACATTTACGATATAGAATAAAGTTTTTATATTTATTAAAAGCTTACCAACTTCATACAATTCTGAAATTTCTGTATATTAGAATATAATGAAAATAATTAAATTTTGAATAAGTTAACAATAATCCAAAACAATGTTAAAGAATTAATTTTCCAAACTAATACCAAAATTATTTGCAAAAAAAAGAATTTCACTGACTGTTTGGTCTAAAATACCAAACTATTATTTAATGTAACTTAAAGTATTTTGTTACTACAGTAATTATTAATAATCATGAAATTTGTAGCGAAATCATTTTTACAATAGTCAATCCTATAATTATAAATTGATAAGATTTCTAAATAAAACCTAAACAATCCATTGCACACTATATTTTCAACACTAATACTATGTAATAAAATATTACAAGCGCTTTTAAAGTGAGTGAATTACTTCCCTCTAGATACGTTTCTTATCAATAATCAGCTTGTTAAGGCACTTAGGAAAAAATCTCTAACCTAAGACTAGATACATCTACCTGCAAAAACGAAGTCAGAAACTGAAGATTCTTTAATACTGAACGCTCATCAATGCATTGACGTACATGCGCAAGAAAATTAGCGTGGAATAGAATCTAACAGTTGATGCCACTAAAATGCATCTTTACAATGTAAAGTTGTAGGATACATGGAGATCCCACATACACCCTACCACCTCATCCCCCCTCCGAAAAAAGCCAGTATTCCATACACTGATTCTACTCAAAGCTTTTATTATTCATATTCAAACCACGTAAGCTTTATCTTAATTTTTTTTTTGGGGGGGGGGGGGCAATAAAAAAATGGAAAAAATAATGCATGCCATGTATCTTGACTAAACAATACATCAAGGTAACCTGACATTATTATTTATCAAGTCCAGAAAAATGTGTACCTTTCTTTGCAAACATAGGGCACTTCTTGTTATTTTCATGCAAATTCTAAGAAAAAATAGAATAAAATAGAACTTTAAGAATCTTCCCTAGCTACGTTGTTCCGTAGATGACGATTGAATGAGGAATTTTTTTATGTACTCGAAACCTGTCTTTGAAACACAAATGTACTGGGAATATATTAAGTGGGAGAGAGTCAAAACAACGGACCACATCGTCATTATAGCAAACATCTGACAAACCCTTGTCTGCTTTGACCTCAAGGAAAACTTGAAATAGATCAAAACATAAATTACACCGATTAATAATTATGTACATCGCCTAAGCTTCTGAATGTAACTCAATAAATACTTTCTGCGTATTGAGCTTTAGACAAATAAGAAACAAGATATACAGTAAAGCTTTTGCTGACATCATTACCTTCACTAATGACGTCCATGGGCCTAAGAGCTTGCGCAAGTTCAATTGATTTTTTAAGATATTCCTTGGCTCTGTAGTGGATCTTCAGCACCCTGCTGTATACAGTGCCCAGTCTACTCAAAGAGACAGCTTCCATTTTAATGTCTAGATCACGAACTTGCAGAATAGAGTCTTTGTACTAGTCGATCACCTCCCAGACCATGTCAATGTTTAGGTGCTCTTCATCCATCAGAATGGTTTGAAAAAGTTCGTCACCTAAAGAAAGATGAAGCTTAAAATCGTCTGCGGTCTGCAGCAAAGCAGTAAGTACTGCCCTTTTATTGGATAGTAAATCCTGACCATCGGGAACTCAGTTTCTAAATGATGATTGGGTTACAACCCATAAATAATATCAAAATCGGAAAGCAGCTCCAGCATTCTCTGCCAGAGTAGTAATATAGTTCTAATATCACATCTAAAGGAATATTATTCTACATCGTTTTATTGAAATGGCTCTAAAACCCTTTCTCGCCTAATAATGTTACCTGAACAGATATACATACAAGTTTCAACCACTCTAATGGCGAAAGCATCAACGGAATCTCGATATTTGGAAAATGCTAGGTTTCGAACAAAAAGGAGAAATATCGACGAGAGGAATCCAGTTCTTATTTGGCATAAATATTGATCATCCGATTAAATGACCTATTTTGCCTTTGCCGAATAGACCACTCACCCTCCTACTAGAAAGCGAGTTATTTTAGTAGCAGAAAGATTTCTATGAGAATGCTTTTGTAGTCCCGTTATCAACACGCTTACGAAAAATAACTCAACACCGACCATATTAACCCAAATAAAACTTTCCTTCTCAGTCTTTGGTACTGCTACCTAAACTGAATAATAAATCGATTCATTGCTGCTTCTGAAATTGAGCTTCAGGAACTGACGGTCTACGGCACGTATATAAGAGCCAAAGATCTGTACAGAACTAAATATATAGTTACGGTTAGAAAACTAAATATAATAACTGTACAGAAACCAATTTTTCCTAGCAAAATATGTTTCTTCGAAAATACTTATCCAAGCACAATACTTTAGGAGAACTACCACTACCTAGCAAATCCATCCCTCCCAGATACTACTTTTAGCTAAAGGGTGCTAAAAGTTGTCTGCTGACCTATTTGGCGGTCGGGGAGAGTGATCGCCCCTTACATACAAGACTTGGCGGCCAAGTGCAAGAATATCCCAGTTATTACTGAAGCGGGAGGGCGTATGTGTATTATGATTGGGTAAGTATTTTCGAAGAAACAATTTACTAGGAAAAATTGGTTTCTTCTTCGAATACTTCACCCAATCATAATACCATAGCACATACCCCGGAGAAACCATCTCCGGTTTCCTAAGGTATTGACACAGCTTCCAGGTAACCCACTGGAGGAGATTCCATCTATCGGGGCGCGGTTTCAAAAGGGAAAAAAGTCCACCACCACCCACCCCACTCCCCGCAAATGCAGCAGAAATCGTGAAATCGTGTCTTAAGAAGCTGTGGATCGATCTGTTGGGTCCGGGACGGGAGAGACAAAAGGATATGGTTTTTGGCAATCCCTATTGTTGCAAACAGGCCCACCAACTGTCGGTCCCATCCGGTACAGATCAGAGTAAGAACCGAGGGATGGAGATACCATTCCTTCAGTACTAGTCGATTGTTCCGTGACGAAGGATTGGTCAGTGTGTTGAGGAGTCCCTGGATATGGTTAATCTGTATGGCTTGTTGATGACATCACTTCAGATAGTCCCACACCATAACGCAAAGGACTGTGGACTGGAGTTCTCCTCGTTGTTGAAGATAAAATCATCATTGTAGGATCGAGTTCCTAATTGTTGTTTGAGATAAGTCCCACACCATGACGCAAAGGTCTGAGGACTGGGGTCCTCCTTGTTGCTGGGGATAAATCACCATTGTGGAATTGAGATAATCCTTGTTGTTGAGATAAGTAACCACTGTAGAGTTGTCAGACAGAATGAGAACTCTCTTGCTACTAAATATTCTTGCCCCCAATGAAAGGCTTTCATAATGGCCGTCCTCTCCAGAATTAATATGAAGATGTCGTTCCTGGGGAGAGTATCCCGAAATGATGTCAGTGGGCGGGCTCACCAACCTTTCGTATTTGCATCGGTACAGACTAATCTTGAGCGGGTGGACGCGTAGATGCATACCCGCTGTGAGCCAAGTTAGGTTGCTCCCACTTTCGCCGATGGTGCCTCAATTGGGTACAGATGTTGAGAGGATGAACCAGTGGGCAAACATGAGGACTCCATTCGTTGTAGAAAAAAACTGTAGCAATGCAGTAGAAGGCGACGTAGGACGATGATGCCCGCTGCCGCGCTGAGCAATCCCGTGAGGATAAAATTCCTCGAAAGTAAAGTGCTACGATAGGTCGTTTCAATGCCCGATCCTGAGGGACACAAAATATGGTGCTATGTAATGAAGTCCATACCTAGGTGAACGAATCGTTGATATGCCACTAGGTCGGATTTTTCCTTGTTGATGAGAAGTCCAGATTGGTAACAAGGGCTATCATGACTGGTTAGAGCTAACTCGATGTTGCTGCAGGATGTTGTCCAGGTAACTTGATGCTGCAGCCATAGAAATGGTCCGGACATGCGCCATTATTGGATTCGTCAGAGGAGGGAAGACCCCGGGGCCGATGTTGGGCCTCAATTGGGGTGCCCTGAATTGATATACGATGTTGTAGGCAAATCACAGGAACATCCTGGGAGTCTAATGAATAGAGACATGAAGGTATGCGCCGTCTAAACCCACAGTGATGGCAAAGTCTCCCTCATGGATATCGTTCAAAATACGCTGTGGTGTTTCCAGTGGGAACAGAGGGGCGTGAACAAATAGAATTGGTGTGCTTAGGCCCATGACCAGACGTAAAGAGTCGTTTGCCGTTGGGACCAAGAAAAAGGTGTGGATCGAACGATAGAACACTCTCGGTGCTATATCAGTATGTTGTGCAATTGTTGGAGTTTCTATAGGACGGCTTTCAGAGGTTCGTGTCCTATGGGAGGCCCTTGGGTCCTTTTGTTGATTCCCCGTACTATCCCTGTATCGACGCTGTGGTTGCGGAAGGGAGGGAAATTTGTCTTCTTGATGGCTTATTAGCGTACTTCATCCATCGGGACGTTAAACATAAGGTAGAGGATAAAGGCCGTGATCTTAGCTTAAGACTGACTGCCATGCATGTCCTGAGGTGTTCTGAGTGGAAGAAGATAAGCTATGTTCCGTCAGTTGGAAGATAGCTTTGACTTTTGTTCTCTCTGGCTAAGTCACGGTACGATATTGCTCACTAACTGCGCAGTGTCAACAAAGGCCATCTATTTCATACGTATGGAGTGTGGCTATGGCATCCCCAATGTGGCGAGATCACTGTCAATGCTGGGGTCCCGAATCAAAAGCTGGTTAGTGCAAATGTTAGAATAGCTGACGAACTGATGATGAAGGCGGGCCAGAAAGTACGTAACTCTCCCAGACTGCGAACGTAACTAAAGTCAGAACCTTCTGTTCGTCGCAAGAGCAAGATCAACAGATGCTGAAGCGCTGGTGCATGTTGATGGAAAATGAGGAGGACAAAAGCTCGGGGGGGGGGGGGGAAACGTCCTCAATGGAGGTTCGGAAGGCAGAATCTTCCCGTGCCATCGTGTAGGGTAGAACACATGACGGTACTGGTAGAACAAGCAACATCTTGGTTGTGTGGAGTGAGGCTACAGTCCCCTGTAACGCATGAGACTTACCTGGCAAAGAGGGATGAGGTCTGTCGCTCACTAAACTCGTAGAACGCCCTGAATTAGAAACCTTGACTTCAACACAGTCGCCGAGTAAAGAGGCTCTTCTCGTGGCATTGTGTAGAGAACTTGTGAAGCGACATCTGTTGAGGCGTGAGATCTACTCGTGGTATCAGGCCGAATGAGTACCACGAGGTGGAATGAGTAAGACTGGTCCCTGCACATGTCTGCAAAAGTCAGGTTCGACGTACTGGAAGCCCGGGCTTAATTGATTGAGCCCGTAATATTGATGTTTTGCCCTTCGTGATCCCTAGTATATGGCCTAGGCCGGTCGCAACGAAAATAGGCCATCAGTGTGAGAAGGACATCGTTAGGATCATCAGTTGGGACGGGTTATGGTATATTTGATCCATGTAACCTGTCGGTATGTCTGCTGAATGAGAGGGAACTTGGCTGTTTGTTTGCTGTCCCATACGGTAGGAGGAATCAAGTCGGACCCCGAGGGAAGGTAGGGGGGAGTTCCAAAAATGACGAGTCCTGCGGTGGTGACTTGGTTGCCGGATAAGTTTCCGAGCGTGTCCGTGTCCGGCGCTTCGTGATTAAAGGGTACGTTTAATTATTTTCCTTGTTCCCATAAAGATTCACACTGAGGAAACAATCAGCATGCAGACTGGTGACGCCTTCGGTCTAAGTTGTATGTTGTTTGAGCTTTGCCCATTTTTCTAATCTGTACGATAATAGAGCACAACAGAAAAAGCTGTAGTCCTGCATCTGTCTTAGAACGAAATGTCCGTGCCGGACAAATCATTAAAAAGGGTGACCCAGAAATTGATAAGTCTAATAAAGCAAGGAAGCATACAGGTGAAATACGATGACAATACCACCCATTTATAAAACTGTGCCTACACATGTGATGTTTGAATACCATGTAGGCGCATAGCTAACTAAATGATGGTTACCTGGAAAAAGTGATTGAAGACCATTTCAGTTACAATGCTTACCTGTAGGTAAGGTCAAGGACGACCTGTACAGGTAGAATCATTTAATCATAGTGTTCCAAGGCTAAAAATACCATAGTACAAGATCTCGCCTTTATTTACAAGAAAGGACGGAATTATCCATATATAAAGAGTTCTTCAGGGCATAAAGACATACACACATGTAAATAATGTAGCCCGAACCTAACTTATGAAGTCGCATAGGTTACACGTGCGAGCGACTATGTGCTCGATAAGATGGCTCAAGGGTCGCCTATAGAAAAATGCATGCGCAGGAGGTGACCGAGTAAACCTTGTATAAAGCGCTGACCTGTACTTGTCCGACCAGAACGGAAGAAATACAGAATTGCACCAGAGTGTCTACATTACACACAAACAACCTTCGCTTCAAAGCGAACTGAGGCAATCTTTATAGACACGTACACGGTAGGTGCTACAAAAATCCACTATGAGGCAATACATGTAGAGGAAAAGGCCCAGAGACCGCCGGTACAGGTACATACATTAAACTAGGCTCCCGGACGCTACAAAGCCCTTGGATAGAAACTCACCAATATGTACCCGTTTGTAAAGGAATTACATATAGGAGTTGTATGAGCACTAGAGACTTGCACGTATAAAATATATATAGCACGAACTGACTGAAGTCGCTTAGGCTCCACGTGCAAGTACCTAAATGAGTGACAACGACAAAGAATGGCAACTTATAAAGGCAGAACTTTGTCGTGATAGAAAGAGAAAAAGTTGGAAATATAGATGGAGTATACTTTCCTTAGAAGTGAAAAACTCAACCAACTTGTAGTTGTACATCCTCCACGTAGCTTCTGGCTTTTGCGAGGTTTCTCGTGACGAGTGCGTGCTTCTTTGCACGAGCGGAAGTAATAACTGGGATATTCTTACACTGTGCCGCCAAGACTTATATGTAGCTCGCCATAGACTCCACGTGCGAGTACCTAAGTACTCTACCATACCGCCTAATAGGTCGGCAGAAAACTTAGCTCCTTTTAGATAAAAGTAGTATCTGGGAGGGCTGGATTTGCGAGGTAGTGGTATGATTGGGTAACGTATTCGAAGAAGAACCAAATATATAGTTACGGTTAGAAAACTAAATATAACTATATAAACGAAATGTCTCGTTACAGCTAAAATACCAAATACAAAGCTTTATAAAACCAAATATCTAGTGACAGAACAACAGTATTATAATACAATAGCTTTATAGACCTAAATATTTAATGACGGTTAGAATACTAAATGCAAAAGCTCAAAAGAACCAACTATCTAGTGACAGTTATAACAAAAATACAAAGACTCGTATATCTAGTGACAGCTTGAACACGAAAAGCAATAGCTGCACAGGACCAAATTTTAAGTGACAGAACATTCCTACCTAAGGTCTAGTTACGTGTAGAATACAGATAAAAAGTTTTATAAAACCAAATATCAAGTGACAGTGTGGACACTAAATACAATAGTTTTATAGACCTAAATATCTTGTGACGACACACTAAATACAACAGCTGTATAGAACCAACTAGCTAGTGATATTTAGAACAGAAAATACTATAGCTGTATAGAACCAAATGTCTAGTTAAAGAACACTAATGTAATTGCTACAAAGTGTTACGTGTAGACTCGTACAAAAGTAACAAAAGAAAAGTGTGAAGTCAACAAGCTTTGTAAATTTAACAATTTATTTCCCTAGAAAACAAGGTAAAAATATGAAATAGGACTTACGGTTTGTGAATATAATCCAAAAATTAACCCTAGAAATCAAAAATATAAGTCCTATCACTAAAAAGTTCTAATTAAATCCAAGTTCGAATCTCGATGAAGTTCCAATATGGAAGGCGATGACGTCAGATGAGGTCGTTGTACGGATGGCAACAGTTCCTCGTTGAATCACAATTTATAATGTTCCAGTTTAGAATTCCAGAATAAATTTCCACTCAATGTCTTTGTCCAAGAATTTTTATAAAGAGCACTTGTATGTTTTACAGAGAATATAAATTATTAAATCCAAAAAATATTAGAAGTCTAAATCAAACTGGCATCAACATAAACACCTTGATCTCTAAAGGTGTAGAATACGACTGACTATAACTCACTGAGATACGAGTATTAAACCCAACTAAAACATAATTTCAACCCCGCATGATGGGTCACGTGATCACTCACTACAAGTCAATTAGCACGTAGGCTGTAATAGTCCTAGCTAAGAATCAGATTCCCACACTGGAAATGAATTTAAAAATAAAACTGTTTACAACAGAGCTAACACGTGGGCTGCACATGACCTTGGTAATAACCAATCATTTTCGCTTAGTGTTTACAAAATTGGAACCAAGGTCAAGAACTAGGTCAGCTAAAAATACAATGTAGCAATCATTTTGCGTTCTAATCAGACCATAAGAACTGAACTAAATTTACTGGGAAAAATGTCAAATCCAGTAAAAATATTATCCTTACAACAAAATGTAATGAAATGAAAATAAAGTAAAAGAGAATTTAAAACTAACACAAGTAATTAATTACATATACGCAACACAAAGAACCAAATATCTAGTGACCGAATCGTAAATACAGGAGTTTATCTTTCTGGACTTAGTAACAACACTAAAACTCAGTAAAGGAACTTTTTCGTGGATCAGGTTGTGTAGTACAGTAGGCATAACATGACAAAAAGTGTTAAATATAGTAGCGTTGATTTATTATAGCACAGAGTTTTGAAATGCAAGCAGTGCCATGCAAAGTTTTTTTTAATCTGCCATTAGTGCCCTCCTGCACAAGATGGTTGCGTTGGACAGGCGGACTAAATGCCAGTCCACAATTTAGTTTGGATGGCTTAGTCAGAACAATGATTTGTAAGATAAAGTTAGTCTTGATATTTCGTGTCTAACCCGTGGCTCTTGACTGCATGCCTTTTGCTATACAAGTATGCATGTTCACGTCTTCTTCGAGAATCCCAGCTTCCTGCTGAATATTCTCTAGCCCGACTCCAACTCGTGCGGCCTCATTCAATGGGTAGTAACACTCCTTCATTTGGCAAAGGCAGTCTGAGTAGTTTCCTGCATCAACTGCAATAATACCAGACTGGAAAGAAGGCAAGTGATATTATATGTATATTGTAAATGTACTTGCTCGTGTATGCTATTTGCTGTAGCGCATTACACATGAAAAACAAATCCACAAACTTATATAGCTACAAATACACGTTTTAGGAATAAGGTTGATGAAACTGACAATTAACGAAACTCTATCGCTGTTAAATTTATTGGTATCTGGAAATCCTAAAGAAATGCAGCTATAATTAGTTTCGGTGAATTTTAAAATCTAATGTTGGCCACTACTGCACAAACAACAATGGGAACATGGAGATTGGTAGACTTACAGTTTGAACATTAAACTTTATGCACCAGACGAAATCATGTGGAGGGATTAAAATTCAGTTTGAAATCCTCACATTCATCCATGAACACCTGGCTAAATTCACTTTAGAAACAACGTTCAAAGTGTTTCTCCCCATCCCACGCATGTACGTAAAATAATTAGGAGGTTGTGCCGGATTTGCCTTTTCATCTTAATTTGCTCATGATTCTTATAAACATGGTTCCCTTCATTCATTATGAACTGCCATTCTTGAAAGATGACGTACTCGCGGGACAAGGAGGTACAATTGTTCTAGGGCATAATCACTTGTAAACTGCCATTTTGGAGATATGTCATACTCTTGGGATGAGGAGATATTATTTTCGCGCGCATGATCACACACACCTGGAAATGTATGCGCGCCATGTCCAAGAAGCAATCAGCCTGAATGTCTTTGGCAGGAATCATGTGAACAACTTCTTGGATTATTCTCCCCTTTTCTACTCTATCCTTTGCGGTGAAATCCACTAGACCAAGCATGTCACCCCAACACGAGCGCGCGGCAGCCAGTGTATTATCTTTCCAAAGCTGGTTCTTGGTCGATTCGCCACTTATGAAAGCCTCGTTAAAATATTTCAGTGATTCTTCGAAGTGAAACTTCACCATTATCCATTTCTCTCCTGCTTTCGAGCTGAACATGGCCAGTTTCCAATTAGTAAGTGCCAAGTTTTTGGAAGCCGAAGCAGTTTCTGATTCACACTTGGAGCACGTGCGAGACTTCTGGTAGCAGTTTAGTGACTTTTGCAACCGCAGTATATTGACTGGTGGGCTCATATTCTCATCAACTGACTTGTAGTGGGTATTTCCTTCTTCACGCCACTTGTCTGCATCACTAGGCTTAGAAGAAGTCATGGTACGAGTCCTGTAATAATAATGATAATAATAATAATAAATAATTTCAAAACGCACTCGTGCATCTTTTTTGTTGACTTGCATCCAATTGTATTTCTCCAGAAAATAATCGGAATCTCTACCCCATCCCACTTTGTGTTTCATATATTTTATTTGTTTACCTAATTGTTATGACTTTGATCATAAACGAAGAAAAAGGAAAAAAGCAAAAACCAACAAGTTTTGTAAAACTTAACAAACAATTCAATTATCTTAGCTATAAATGAAAAATGTGAGAGCAACTTACTGTATTATGAAGTGAATCCATACTAATCCTTATAAAGGTCTATGAAAGTCCTAAATGAATAAAATGTTCCTTATAAATTTCAAAACCTGAAATGTACTGGCTCTCCATAAACCATGACAAGTTTGCACTCAACTAGTTATAACTTGTTTCATATAAATAATAACAAGGTTTCATTCAAATAGTGACAAATGATTTCATATAACTTGGGACATGTATTTTGCGGCGTCCAATTCATAACCACAAGGTATTTACAGCCCCACCGCTCTGCCGGATGGTGAAGGAACCACCACGAATGGTCCGCCCCTCACGGTTTGCCTAACGATCCGTAGAACCTATTGTTTCCTGCGTACCCGTTAGTCCCGAAGCTTTGGTCCCTCACCACGAGATAACCACTATCTTCCTCCGGGCCAACGTCACCACGACAGCAGCACACTGGGTCTATACCAACCCAAAGTGGCACCACAGCTAAACTAACACCTTTAGAACGGTGCAAACCCAAAGATACAGCATAGCTCTATCACTATCGCTCTATCACTCTTTCCAGCCCTGGCTATGTTACGATGTAAGGCCTGTGCTCTCGAGGTACATCGGTTTTCCCATAGCAAGTACTTTGCTCGTGCAGCATGGAATGAACCGAACTCACTACATCGAAATACTGTAAGATATAGGTAAACCACCATCAGGTAACGCTGTACACAGAAACGAAACCCGAGTATATTTTATTCTAAATATTCAGAAACAAAAAATATGCACAATTCCGTGACAATGTTACTGATTTATGCAAAACGCCGTACTATATAATTTCCTATAGTGATTCGTAAACCATTTTTACGACTTTTTGGTCTTAACCTAAGTAACAGAAAAAACCCAGAAAAGCAACAAGTTAAGTAAAAATCAACAAATAATTTATTTCCCTAGAATATGAAGAGAAAACTTAAAAGGATCTTATTAATATCTATATTATGTGTTTCATTTTTGAGTGGTGACTGTAGATTGTTAAGATCATTTTTACATAAAATGGCTTCATGATACTTGGTTGAACTTTCAGTTTGGGTAAATATGTTTAAGTGGCCTTGTTGACCTCATGAAATTTGACGAGATTTGACTTCGGATAATTGATTGGAAAACCCCACTACCTGATTTCTGATTGGTTGGCTGCTAAAGAACCTGACCTTGTTTACAACTTGGAATGTTCTAGAAATGAACTTATGAAACTCATCCCGGTTCTGTTATTGTGTCTTATTATTTTATAGATAAGGTAGTGAGTAACATAATTAATTATTCAAAAATTCCGGAACATAAAATAGAGTGTTCAACATCTCAGCTGTCACAATGAACGACAAAAGTGACTAATCAGGGAAGATCATGCAATCTAAAGTCTAAATCGTATTCAACTGCAATGATTTACAAGTACAACCACCTGTATTATGCTGAAAAGTTGAAATATAATATCCTAGTTTTTGCATAATAAGAGTCGGATAGACTTGGTTAGAATTACGAGGTCTTAACCGAAGCTTAGAGAAAATCTTTAGTGATGACAACAAAATAAATTAATGTTGCATCTATCTAGTAATCGCCTTGACGAATGACCTTCCCTTTATTGATCATTTTAAGACAGGAATTTGAATGTAAAGAAAGCTTACATTGGCTGTGTCGTTTTCGCTGTAGTGTGGAAGTGAACTAAAAATGTGAGAAAGGATTCAACAATTATTGTTTGCATTCGTGCTCCAGAGGGAAAATGAAATTTTCAGTGCTCCACCAGCGGATCAAGGTTGATAGGACTACTCCGAAGTTCTCACAGAGTTCGTCGACTTTGAGCATAGCCCCAAGTCCGACTGATCGAATGCGAAATTCTTCCACAAGTGATCTTTTATCGTACCCTGTAAACCATCACCTTACGGAAAACTAACGTCTCCATTGTGTGGCACGTATGCAACTTGCATTAAAAAATGAACCCAATCATTTCTAGGGATACGCCAACGAGCTCATAAATTTGAATCCAGAGTCTAGCGGATATCTGAAGTGGAATCACGTGAAAGAAGTGATAAAACCATATTTAAATGATGGCTACGAACAGCGGAGGATATCTGATTGGACAAATGTCTAGTTCAACGAGGGAATGCGGGCTGTTGCCAAAATAGTTTTGAAGTGGCTGTGGAAAAGATACCAGCTCATCGTCCGATATTGCCCAAGACGGATCCAAGCTAAATACTCTCAGTTCTTTGACAATAAATGGAATCGCATTAAAGACATTGAAATTGTACGGGAAGATTCGATCATGATCCATTAGGAAGATCCGTTTGAGTTTGCCTAACCCAACGAATTTGAAAAAGTGATTATTGCTCCTTACGTGAAAATCAATGCCTTTTGCATGTTGCAATTGGGTTTTGGAACTTCTTGATGACAGCGTGCTAAATTTTGACACAGAAAGCTGTATGTACATGTATCTACCTTGATGTCATCACCAGCTCATTCAAAAAAAAATGTTAAGGAGCGAGAACCCATGACTATCTAGAAGACACCATTTTCAGTTTTGCATCAGTCAGTCCCAGAAATTATGGTTATTAGAAAGTAAAAGGACTCGTGCTAAACTATCGTTCCAGTCAAGGGATAAACTCTGACTTGCTCAAGCAAAACACAAAGTCAGGAAGTACAAGTACTTGTTCTCAAAACCCCACACAATATTGCACGTTTCTCATCTCAGCATGTCTTTTGTAAACCGTTGGAAAAAGCATATCAAATCATTCATTAGAAGAGGGCGCAACTACCCTATTACAACGTTGTGCCTTACGAGTACTGCCTATTATAGAATAGTAAGAGTCGAAGGGATTAGACCGTTCTCTCCAGAGACATCGACATAAGAACAACCGTTCTCTACTAATGATTTCTAATGATTTTTGTCCATAATGTGTGCTATTTCTGACAATTATGAATTGAGAGTTTAAAATTGCTGCTGACGAGGGCCTCGCTAAGGCCCACAGAAAATTGTTCAAAGATGATGATTTCACAAATATATCTTAATGACCCATTAACACGTATTTCAGTAACTTATTAGTTATCATTTGCACAACTTTTGTACTCTTTCTTTCTTCTCAACAAATACCATTGGAGACAGCACTTTCTTCACACAATATTGCTTGATATTTAGTCATTTCGATTTTAAGCGTTTTTGATCCAATCACATTTGATCATAAAATTATCTACCATTATGGTTGTACCAACTGATATATTTGTAAAGTTTAATTATGGTCCAGGAAATGCAAATATCTGTTTTTAAGTATTATTTTTTAGCGTGGTCCAGAAAAATTCCCATCTCAATACTACTTACTCCAAGGTGCTATGCGTTTTGTAAAATATAACGCATATGCAAGAGCTATTTGAATGTCTTCATTGAGCTGAGGAAGGTTACACATTTTACATTTGACCTAACTGGTCGGTTGTTTTCAAAATCATGGAGCTTTATCACGTAAACAAAAAGAAACCAATTAATTCCACCTAAAACATGACACCTAGGATTGGGTCTGGAATTGCTCTAGCGAAATAATAATAGTAGTAGTTTTGTGTGGCTACTGGAGACAAAATGATACTTGGGAGACAATAGAAATTTAACGTGAAAATGAAACTTGCTAGACCATGGGAATTTAACATGGGAATAACACTTGGGTTGCATAAGGGAAATTGAACATGGGAATGACACTTGGGGGACAATGGGAATTTAACATGGATGTTCCTATAAATCCTTGTCACTATAAAACCAATCGGTGACGTGGTTGGGTTAATAGGGACAAGGTTTATAGGAACAATTGACATAACAAGCAAACAAACAAACAAACACTCACACACACACAAAATATTTGTTTTGGCAATGAGCATATCTTTTCGAGGCAATATGAGTGATGGCATGGCGACTACCAAAACAACCACAGTCATCCTTCCAACAGCAGGGAGGGTGAACAGACCAAAAGTTAGACCGATATAAAGCTTCCTACGGAGGGTGAAAAAATACAAGCGTCACTGAGACTTCTAATCGGATTATTTTTTGTGCGTCAAATGTATTTACTTAGGGTCGTCCCCCATGTGACTTGACAGAGTCAAGGGTGTAAAAAAAGGTAATGGTTAGATGGCGTAATTAAATCATTATTATATCAATAATAACACTAAAAATGGAACCTCGTACAGCTAAACTAATTCGACAGCGACTAGAGGCAATTTAAAAATATCTTCTAGTTCGTGATTCTGTCAACAACTACAAGTGCGACAGGAGTCTCAGGTGGAATTTACAGAAGTGCAGAACAATAATTTAAACCGGTTACGAAAGCTACCGTGGGTCTTCTTCCCACGTTGGAGCAAACCGCTAAAGCAACTGAGCAAACCGCGGCAGCGACTGGAAAAATAGCAGAAAGAACTATAAAAACAAAAGCGATTCTAAGAGAACTTCCAGGTGAAATAGCTGCGGCTCAACCACAAACACAAACACAAGAAATTCTGGAGGGTATTGACCAGTTTCGTTCTGAAGTAGACGATACAAAGGATCTTATACCAGAACCAGAAACAGAACCAGAACCAGAATCAGAACAAGCAAGAGTCAAAACTGAAGTGAATGATACATTTACCGAAGAAACTATTGCCTTTATAAAAAAAATTGGCAGCGTGGAAGAATTATCCTCGTTTACCGTGCACAGTTTTGATAACAGAGAAGAAGTTTTGAAACCCGAGTACGTTAATGATGCTGTGAGTCGTGAGAACTGGACAAATGGATATTTCGCATACATTACGGAGCTGATCAGGCCCGAAAAAGTGATGCAAGATATATTGCATTTAGCAATGGAATAGATAAATATCCTGCACGGTTACAACCACAGCCAGTATTACAAGAACAACAGCCAGAATTAGAACAACCAGGCAAAAAATCCGGAAAAGGTCTTGCAGTGTAAAAAAAAAACAAAACAAAACAAACAAACAAACAAAAAA
>JAECUM010040721.1:0-23163 GCA_016617855.1 Megalonaias nervosa
ACTGGGGCATCATGCCGAAGAGATGTGGCATGATGTCCCACCCAGTCACATTATCCTGACACCAGGCCGACCAGTCCTAACACTAACCTCTTAATGCTGAGCGCCAAGCAAGGCAGCTGTTAGTACCATTTTTAAAAAGTCTTTGGTATGACTTGGACAGGGTTTGAACCCGCAACCTCCTGCATTTGAGGAACTCTTATTGGTCTTGACTAGTTAACATGTTTGAGTCACACCTCAATGCTGATATTTACTGTTTGATAAAAGCTGGAAACACTAAGTATTGGATGTGAAATGACTTAAATAATTTTGTACACATATCCAATAATGTTTCAAAGAGATCTCTGACAGACTGCATTTGTACGAGTGTTTTCACTAAATATATTAATCACAGGAAATGTTGAATAAATAATGAAGTTGGCTTGAATGGAACATGAAGTTGCAAACTTAGTAAACAAAGGTTATTCAAGGAAAATTTTTAAGCAGAACATTACTTCAAAATGATTTTGCCTAGGTGCTTTTTCCCAATGTAGATATTGTGTTTCTCCAGTGAGAACTGCAGAGACTGGGAACTATGAAGGTCAGTCTGTAACAAGTTGTGGTCTTGTGCTGTGGACAATTTTCTGCATTATTTGTTTGTACACTATATTCTGAGTTTCAAGTTGGATTCTTCTCATAAACCACTGAATTCTGTAACATATAAGAAACCTTCACAAAAAAAATACTTTTTCTTGTAATAAAAAATTGTGCCAAAACAACTAATTTTAATTTTCAGGAGACTAGCATTCTGCCATGGAAATATAAATTGTGGCTAAATATGTTATACTTCACATAATTTTACTCTAACTGGGGTATTGAGGTGGGAGGAGTCTTTTTTCTTTTAAAAAGATTTTACTGACATAAAGATGGATGATACATACATGTAATACATATGTTGTATTGGGACAATATTCAAACCATTTTTCAATAATAAAAAAACTATATACAGTTCTAGATATATATTTTGCATCACTGTAGATGACTGGAAAGTCAAGAAAAGAGAGAAAAAAATTTATTAAAAAAGGAAATGCTGTCTACGTATAGATGTTAAAGATAACTTATCAATATATAACAAAAATATTTGGTTCCAAAACATTTTATTTCCTGTAAAAGTTGGCAATGGGATCTGACCATATTTTATCACAACATTAGTCTTCACCCTTACAATTATTACATATACAAATCACCAACATAGCTTCTAAATATTACTTTTAGTTCAGTGAATTGAAAATCAATAAAGATTATAGAGAGAGGGATTGTTGTTTCTATGGTAGTCTTATATTTTTATTACAATTTATATCACATCTGTAAGTCAGTGGATAAAGAGTATATGGTAATATTTATTTTCAAGGGGCTCAATTTTCATGGTTTTGTGAGAAAAAAAGTCATTTGCATGGGTACTTAAATTCACTGTTTCACCTGTCAAAGATAGCATATCAGTAGGCATTTAATTTTTTGGTTTAACCTCTACAAATACCCAAATTAAAGAATACAAATGAATAAAAATTATGCTGCATTAACGACGATCACTTTAATGTTTAAAACAATACAACCACATTTATCAGTACAAACCAAAGACCTGACAAGTTCAATAATTACACTGTGTTTTCATCCAACTGAATAACATCAATGGAAGCTGACACAAGCAACAACACTAAAACAATACTATCACCTCTATCAGTACAAATAAAACACCCATTATGATCAGTGGTGTAGTGCTAAAAAAAGAAGTGAGAAAACATGATAAAGAAGTGAGGGAATGCATGTTACTCAGATGCAGAGGGGGAACAATGATGAGCACAAAAAAAGTAAGGGGAACACCATTCCCACAGCACTACACCACTGATTAAAATTAATCACACCTTGTTTTCACAGACTGCTCAATAGCAAAAGTCTGAATGCTCAATACCACCAACATATGAATGTGCTAAATTGAAAGACAGTGGAATCACTCCTTTTTTATGCTGAATGTATAATTGCAACTCAACGACGAGGGAAAGACAGGACTGCTTTATTAGTGGTTTTCAAAAAAGCTGGATTTGTTTAGTTCTGTAATTTGAGGACTATTTACCTGACAAGCTACTGTGTGTACCATCAGACTTGACTGATACAATGTTGACACTTTGGCTTTTCCTAAAATCATTGAAGTGTGAGCTTTAATACTCAGCTGTAATAAATACATATACATAGCATTTCCTTAACAACAGTGCTTGAACCAATAGTTCTACTATTTAACAGGCTTGTTGTTCTTTTTGGATTAAAAATGCATGGATACAATTAAATGTACTTTCAGGAAGATTAAAATTATTCAGCAACAGTTATACTTGAATGAAGGATTGATATGAGTAAGTATTAAATTTAAGTTTTATATATTAGTATTTTCTATTATTCTTCCTTTTCATTGAAGTATTACTAGTGTTTGAATACCTTATGCTTTTTTCTGTTTCTCCCAATCAATGCTTATCTCACACTGATTTAAGGCAGTGAGAATTATAGCTATCAAATACTTTATTGATACATGTACATTGAAACAATATAAAGTACTATGATTCTTTCTTTCAATGGGTTAAAATAAAACAAACACATGTAAAAGCTATTATTTATTACCAGAACAGTACTGAAGTTGATTTATCAAACATTAGAACCTTTGTCAATCTCTAGAAATGAAAAACAGCACGAAAATGAGGTAGGAGGGGAAGCATCATCACAAATGGCTAATTTTTTGTTGGGTCTTTAAATTTGTGGTTTAGGGTAACAATGAAAACCATAGAAATTGATCCCCCACAAAAATTTCTTTTCCTTCAGTGGTATGAAAATCAACTATTCTTGGCTAGAAGTAATGGTTCCCACATGATCATGAAACTCTTGTTAACAAGATGAAGCTAACTGGGATTGGATGTAGTGAAGACACTGAAAGCAAATTCTTAAATGAGATGTTTATTTATAATATAATTGAACAATGAATGAATCTGACATCATTCTCGTGCAAAAGTTCCAACTTTGGATTTAAAAGAATGATGAACACAGTTCAACAACAGATATAAGAAAATGAATCATTGGTAAATGGAACTAATCAGAACCAACAACAACAATCAACATTTTAAACTTGTGAACAAATATTGTTGATATATGGATTTATCACCAAGAATTATCAATGTGTTGAATTTCAACAAAAATATGAACAATGGATGATTCTTTATCCAAGGATAATCATGGTATAGAATTTGTAGAAAAATATGAATAATGTATGTTTCATCCATATGTAAGATCTATGCATTATTGATTTCACTCATACAGTGGTCAGTAATACAGATTCAAAAATATCTCGTGGCACCCAGTTGATAATCACAGTGTATTTCCAGTTCCACAGCTCTCACTGAATGGTCAAGGTGCCACTACACATGACCCGCCACTGCCAGTCTGCCAAAGGATCCCTCAACAAGTTACTTATTCTCTACAGATCTATTAGTCCTGAAGCTTTGCACCCTCGCTGCAAGTAACCAATAGCATCCTCTAAGTCAAACCCCAAAGAATTCTATGACTGCCCATCAAAAACAGCTAAAAATATAATGACTGAGCCATGTAGTACATTAGATATGGTTAAGTATGAATATAAAATTATAAATTGGCTTCATTACATATTAAATCGTTTCATCAGAACTACTGTACAAGATTATTATTATAAAAACCATGTTTGTACATGAATCTGTGTCCAACAAGAATAAATCTCACTAGATAAGAACTCAAACATCTCTCAACTTTTAATGCATCCAATGTTTAAATGAATTCAAACTGTCTGTTCAGTTATAAAAGTGGCAAAGTTGAAACAGACCATGGTCTATCTGATAGAATGGTGTTATGTGAAAAGAGTCCGACTTTCTGCAAAATTAGAATTCTGAAACATACAATATATAAAACAATTCTATCAGATAAAACAGACAGCATGAAAGAATACAATTCTATATTTCATATCCCTCAACTGCTGTAGATAGTTCCCGTAAAGTGGACTTCTTGACAAAACTCATATTGTGATAAGATATCAATAATTTGCTCTGTAAGCACCCGGGTTGTGATGAAAATCCACAGCCAGTGAACTCACGGTACTCGGGTTTCTCACTGTAGGTATTTTGCACATGCAGCAACATGTAAACCAGACTTGGTGATTGTAATAGCTAAGATCAAAACAAAGCCACCCTTGGGTAATGTTGTATGCAGCAACGAAAACCCTGAATAATATATTCATTCGCATATAATGCATTGTCATTAAGCACACATAATTCTGTGACATTTCTTTCCTGTCTGATTGACTGCAATATATTTTTCTTATATATAATATTCTTTCAAGAAGCTTTTAAGGCCATTTAAATGTATGTAGGTCTCATTTTATCCTTTATGTGTATGTAGTAGTACTTGGTATTTTAAGAATAAAATATAACGGTTTTTCATACTACTGCTCTGCACCTGTATCTCTATATAAAACAATTCTGGCATTTGGAGTAAGTGCTATTTTTGGTATATCTCAAATCCAGTAGCAAACATCACTCTATAACCTATTAATTTCTCCCTCCTGCAAATCCAGTGGAAGTCATGAAGCTACATTCTTATGAAGCAGTCGAATGGCCTGCTAAGGCAACCTGTTGTGCCATGCCTACAGGTCCTACCAGATCAAGCTAAGACTTTTAGGATGAAAGATATTGGAGATAAAAGCTGGAGTAAAATGTAGTTTTTTGTGGGGTACAACTAATTTTGATTATGCAATACTTACCCATGGCTATTGTTTAGCTTTCTTGTTTGTGCTGAAAAACATATCATCCATCTGATATGCATACATCCTCCCTTAGAATGAAGAATTGTCAGTATGATGCAATTCCTCATGCAACTCGCTTGTCCTTGGTATGTTATGTGCAAAACAAGCAAAGCCAACTCATCTTTTTCATGGATGGCTGTTACACCAGGACATCAGAGCGGGGTGGGAGAAGGGCATTTGACAATAGCCATAGGTAAGTATTGCATAATTAAATTTAGTTTTACCCCTCCCCTCAAAAAAACTACATTGTAATAGCAGCAATAGCTTACCTATGGCTACTTTTAGTTGAATTTGTCAATAAGGAGGGTTGGCTGATGCTCCGTTAAACTGATTAAAAATACAGAGAAAATGGAAAATACTCACCATTGGTGGAGAGGTCCATTTTATGGTATTTCTCGGGGCCACATGTGCCGTAATGATGGGGCCCAGAGAAAAGATGCCTGCACTTTGTTGTGATAACAAGCAGTGGTAAAAGGAGGAAAAGGTAGTATGGGAATGCCAAAATGCTGCCTTCATGGTGTCCTCTAAGGAGGAGTGATTAAGGTAGGCCCATGAGGTAGCAACGGCTCGAACCTCGTGGGCTTTAACTTGCATGAAGGAAAGGTCTCGATCAGTAAGAGACTGGTATACTCTTTTGATTGTGGTAATAATCCATTGTGAAATAGTGGCAGCTGAAATGTCTATGGAGCCCTTGAGAGGGAGGAAAAGACACTTCCTACCCTTTCTTTTTCCTTTGGATGCCTTAAGATAGAAACAGAGTGCTCTCACAGGACACAGAAGCCTATCTGTATCATCTGCAGCACAGATTCGACTGAGATGGGGGATTTCTATTGAATAGTGGAGCTATGGAGGGTAATTGATTTTTGGCTAAAAATCCTGGCTGACAAAGGAAGGAAACCAAATTATAATTCCCATTAAAATGGACACAGCCAGTGTCAATAGATCAAGCGTGAATCTCACTTCGCTGTCACACTGAAGCGAGTGCAAGTAGAAACACAGTCTTGAGAGTGAGGTCCTGAAAAGAAGCCTCACTCAATGGCTCATAGTGGGTTTTGGCTAATGACCATAAAACACAAGATTCCATCTAGGCGTAAAAGAGCACGAGACAGATCTCTGCAGCTCAAAATACTTAATATGATTGGCAAGGTGTGAATACAAACCAATTACAAAGCCTTGAGAGAATTTAAGCATGCTAGAAATGGCAGCTCTACAGCCCTTGAGAGTGGATACAGAGCATTGTTTTGTTCTCAAAGAGAAATGAAAGGAAATCAGCCACAGAGGTTACAGAGGGGCTGCGAGGATAAACACATTTCCTACTGTACTAATCACAGAAGCTTGCCTGGCCTGAATGATGCATCTGGCAACTCAGCACATAGAGTTGTTCTGGCAGAGAGATTGCTTGTGATGAGCCAAACATGATGGTGGAGAATTTGTGGGTTGTTGTGGAGGAGGGATGCTTGGTGTTGTGACAGTAGATCCCTCCTGAGAGGAAGAGACCTAGGTCAAGTGATCAACAGGTCTAGAAGATCGCTGAACACTCAGGCTACAGAGGGGTATGAGAATGATCTAAGAAGTGGAAGTTCTGACTTTTTGCAGCACTTGAGGAATCGGTTGGTAAGGTGGGAAGGTGTAAGCAAACAGGTGATCCCATTGGAGACTGAATGCATCCACTGCCCAAGCTCCTTGATCCAGGACAGGAAAAACATAAAAAGGGAGTCTGTTGTTGGGTCTGGTTGCAAATAGATCCACTAGGGTCCTTCCTCACAGCACAAACAGGGACTCTGTAACAGAGTGGACTCTGTAACAGAGTGGCAAAGAGTCCATTCTGTGGGGATGGCTCTGCCAGTTCTGGACAGACTGTCTGCCAAAAAGTTCTTCTTACCTAGAATATGCCAAACTCTTGAGTGTTATGTTCTCTGAGGTGGCTCAGCGCAGGAGGTTCCAGACTGCCACACAAAGAGAAGAGGCATGTGTGCCTTCATGACGTCAGAGATAAGCTATGATTGACGTGTTGTCAGAGGAGACCATGACAAATCGACCCCTTACTCTCTCAATGCACCCTTGCAAAACTAGGTATACAGCCTTCTTTTTTAGGTTGTTTATGTGGAGGGATGATTCGGGTGGGATCCAATGTCCCTGTAGAATTATACCCTCTGGATTTAAATGAGCGCACCAACCGGAATCTGCCATGCTGGTAAACAGATAGGAGTGGGATTCAGGTGCATGCATAGGGACTCCAATCATGAATCTGGCCCAATTCATCCATCACTGCTGATAGTGATGAAATGCTGGTTTTAGAATGATCACTGTTGATAGAGTCACGATTCATCCACCACTGTCAATGGTGATGAAATGCTGGTCCTAGAAAGATTACTGCTGATGGAGAATCTTTGTGAGGTTTCCACCTTGTGAGGAGGAGGAACTGTAGAAGTTGCATAAGGAGACATCCTAACAGAACCAGGTTGGCAGCAGCGTTCATGGTTCCCAAAAGGGACAAGTACAGTCAAGCAGACAAAGAAGTTATAGCTCGTAGCATCTCTAACAGGGCCAGGATTCAATCTATCTGATCCAGTGGAACTCCAAGTTCTGGTTTGTGTGGAAATTCATCCCCACGTAAACAATGTCTTGCGATGGAGTGATTTCTGATTTCTCAAGTTTGGTCAAAAGGCCCAACTAAGTTACCATGGACAAACAGTGGTACAATTCCTGATGAAGGGACTGGATTTGAATATTGTGGATCATCAAGTCATCGAAATACTGGAGAATTGGTATTCCCAGTAACCAGAGGTATCCCTGCCACTGTTCCCATAACTTGATTAAAAAACTCTGGGTGCAGAAGAAATTCTAAACAGTAGGACCCAGAATTGAAATACTGGCTACCCTGAGCAAAACTGGAGATATTTACAGTGAGGAAATATGGGGATGTAAAGACAGTCCTCCTGAAGGTTGATGGGGACTGCCCAATCGGACACATGAAGCGCATTCAGGATTCAAGAGGTGGTCTCTGTTTTGAAAGGTTCTTCCGTAAGAAACCTGTTTAAAGGGGAGAGGTCAATTATAATGTGAAACTTTCCACTTTTAGTGACTAGGAAGATACGAGAATTGAAGGTGATCGACTAATTGTTCATGACCCTTTTGAATGCCCCTATCTGTAAAAGAATGTGCACTTGCTCCCTCTGTTTCATCAGACTGGATTGGTGAAGAAAGATGGGGTTCCTGGATAGAGGAGGTAATTCCCGAAACTGGACTCGGTATGCCTTGTTCTCTATAGAAAGGATCCAATTATCATCTGTGATGCTCGACCAGGCCTCAGAAAAAAGGCCTAGGTAAGCACTGATGGGAATGCCTGGGAGAGGGATGTGCAGCAGGAGAGGGTTCAAGTCCTAAGGGCTCTCCCCTACCCCCACATTTGGGAAAAGATCGGGGCTGTGGAAACTGCCTCCATCCTTTCCAGGTTCATCTGGCACGTCTGTTTTCAGTTTCTGGGAGCCAGACGAACAAGGAGGAGGAGGCTCTTTTTGAGATTGCATATTGGACTAAGGCTGTGTCCGCTTGAAGAACTTAGCAAAAGGCCTGTGATGGCCTAACACACTCCCAGCCGATTGCGATGATCCAGGAGTGGATGTGAAGGATATACGCTGATGATCCAACAAGTTTTAGGATGCCAGATAAGGAATGAGGCCTCCAAACAGACTCTCGGCTTCAAGTGGAGCAGCCCTAAGGATGTCTTTTACTGTGATCAAGAAGTACCTTGGAAGTGTCCAAAGCAACATCACAGCAGATGTGAAGAAGTTCTGCCAACAAAGCCACAGAAACAAAGTGCATGAGATGTCTTGGCCACAGCTTTCAGCATGCGTTGAAGGATGGCTGGGTTCAAAGATGCTTCCCTCAGCATACTAAAAGAAGCAGCTGAGAAGAGATCGGCATGAGAAGCTATGGTGACAAGCAGTTGGACTTTCTGTTCCATAGCTTCTATGTGTTTAATGGAAAAGTGTGCCCAGGTTCAACTTGAAATACCAACCTCAAGTTGGGAAGGTTTCATGGGTCACTTTGGGGGATGTACCTGATAGTTGGCAGAACAGAACAATGGCCACGATGTTGAGGTGGAAATGACCCACCCTCGATGTTGTCGATTAATATTTTGGCCTCTTGAAAACCTCTCAGCAATTTCCTCAATCACAGAAGAATGAGGAAGAAGGAGAAGGTCCGGATCTGCTTGAGCCTGAGATCTCTTCCAGACTGGAAAGGAGATTTTTGGACTGTGCGGAGGGTTTTGGACACAAGTTGGGGGTAAGAGGAAACAGACTTCATTTACTGCATTGTCAAACGACCATACCTCCTCTTCCACATCTATCAGAGATGAAGGAGCAGGCATAAGAGCATGAATTACTTGTGCTTCCTCCATGTCAAACTCATTAAAGTCAACAACAATGGAAATAGCATCACTGAGGACACTCTGAGCTGAAGAATCTGTAGGAATCACCAAGTCCCTAGGAGGTGAAGAGGGTATAGGAACACTCTGCACTAAGTCCTGTAGTGCAACACAATGAGCAGGGGCTGAAGGAGTGGCAAGAGCTGGAGAGAGATGAGAATGTCTGTCAGTCCTGGAAGAAGTGATGCCTGTAGCCTTTCAAATGATTTCTACCCGATGATGAGGTGATGGCAGGACATGAGCTGATGAGCTGCAGCATTGCCTGTTATGAGGGCAAGATCCAAATGCCGAAGGGAGTGGAGTGCCCCACATCCCACAGGGATTCATTGGGATAGTAGGAAATGGGAAATACCAATTCAATCCCCTATCCAAGACTGTGGGTGGAGAGGGTGGAACTCAGTCCGAACCCTATCCCGATACCACGAGGCTTTAGTGTGATGATCAAAAGATACAGGATCATCAACTGATGCATCACTAAGGAAGGTGCTGATCCCTCCCAGTGGGAGGCATAGCTGCCAACTCCAGACTACAAAAATACTGACTGCTTATGCCAAAAATACTGATTTTCAGGAAGAAATACTGAGTTTTAAAATTTTACTGCATATATAACTATTTACAACATCTACATCTGTCACTAGTAGGTCAGTATGTTACTTAATAATTTAATGTTAAAGACGCACGTGTTGCACTCTTGCACCTTCTTAGTAAGTCATCAGACACAGGATGTCTATATGAGCCTTTTCCACACCTTGTCTGTTCAATCATTATTGATTCCAATATGCCATCTTTCATGGATGATCTGAATTGTGTGCATTTCTTTTTTTACTGAACTAAAAATCTTCTCACAATCAGCATTAGAGTGTGGTAAAGAAAGAAGTCCTAACATAAAATAACTCAGACAATCGTAAAGAAAGTCTCCACATGAATTCTTCATCTTAGACATCAGAATCCACACTCCATCAACACTATCGCAGGAGAGTATTGTTTCAGTCAGGGAGCTGATCTGGTATGAGGCAAAATGTGCTCTAAGCTTGTCCTGAGCATCAGAAGCAGATTCACTGTCTTTTTTCAGCAGTAACATGGAAAATTTCTTGAGAAAGAACCTGATGTCTGCAGCAGAGACCTCTAACCTTGAGCTAATATTTGCAACTCGGGCATGTGTCAGAACCTCATCCTTTAAGGGAAATTTCTTCTGCATATAGGTGCAAACATTGATGAAATACCTCTTCACAGCACTGAAAAACTTCTCTCGATCTCTGCTGCTTAAGGCTTCCAAAGGTTTTATACAAAGTATCATTGACCTCCTCAGACAGGAAAGTTGAGTTTATGCAAGCTGTTGGTTGAACAGTGTATCAAAACAATACAGCACAGAAAGAAATGTTGAGAAAAAATACTAATTTCGTGCAGGGGGGGAGGAGAAAAAACCCCTGCAAACGTTCTGGCAATCAAAAATAAACTTGTCACAATTCGCAGTTAAAATAAGAATGTAGAAGGTCTAAAACTATGCACCTTACAGTCTTTTCACAATGTAGTTATGGTTGTCTGTTGCCAGCTCATTAATGATAGCCACTGTTTTCATTCTAGCACACGAGTAATCCTTGGTGATATTGCCATCTGGAAAAAGTGTGTGAAATAAATCGCCAGCATCACTAGCAACTGAAAGAGGAAGGTTCCTTTCTATAAGAAATTTAGTAAAAGGAACTTCTGATCTAATTACGTCAAGGTTCTCTCTGGTATGTATAAACTTCAGTTCAGGCTGTGTTGTTGATGATGAAACAGCAAGCTGATGTTTATTAGCTTTTTCATGCTGTTTTATGTCAAGGGCACCTCCATGCCCAATAGCGAAATCACAATTGCACAATTTGCAAAATGCAAAGTTTTCTCCTTTATGAGATAGTTTCACAAATTTAAAGATGATGGCATAGTTGTCCTTCCAATTCTGAATCTTCTGCTTTTCTTTTCGACATCATGAAGACGAAATACAGTGAGAGCAGCAGACACTCTGCGCAATCCAATATGGTGGTGGATGGCGGTTAAAATTTGGTATGGCAGCCTCAATTTCGAAATGAACCAATCGTATTTTATACATGCAACACATTTACTTTAAGAATGGAACCGGGTCCCGGTCAAAACGGAAATTTGCAAGGAATTTTTGTAAAAATTTTTTTAATTGAAAAAACGGATTTTTGACAAAAAAAAAGACGTACACCCATATTCGGGTCCAAAATACAGGACAAATACGGAAAAAACAGGACAGCTGGCAGCTATGGGGAGGGTGCAACACTACCTCTGACAGGGTGGTGGTGGTGCATCTCGCTAGAGGCAGTGACATGCTATGAGAAGAGCAGTGTATCTCCTTCTCCAAGGGAGGTAACGACACCCTATGGTATAGGTGGTGCATCTCAATGGGAGGCAGCGACATGCCGTGAGTTGTGCATATCCTCCACAATGGGAGACGGCAACACATTAAGAGGTGAGCGTTGCATTTACTCCACAAAGGGAGGCAGCAACACGCTATGGAATGAGTGATGCATCTCCTCCATGGGAGGCAGTGACACACTGCTACATGGTCACTGTATTTTCTTAATGGGATGTAGTGACATGCTGGGAGGGGTATTCCGATCAGAAGACCCCTTATTTTCAGTAACACTGAAGCCAGAAAATTCTGAGGAAGATGCAGAATAAAGTTTCTTCTCTCTCTGGTAAGTGTGGCTGGAGTCTGCAAGATTCTAGCTTCTGCTGACCATGATTTACAAAATGTACAACAATTTTTTTTTCTTGTAGATTTGGAACATTTAATACAGTCTGGATGAGTGTCCCAGGAAGACTTCTTGTGGCCACAAATTCCCACAGACTGTGTTGACATTATTCCTTAATGTTGTAAGTAAATTAAACTATTTATGTTATGTATAACTCACCTTGTTTGTAATAATGTACATGTACGGAGTACACCCCTGTGATCTCTATAGATGCAGTAAACTGTAGCATAAATTTACCAGACTTTATCGGTGTAAGAAATAGAGTTCTCAGGGTTTTATAAAATTTTTATTGAGAAAATGAAGCATATATGCATACAATACCAATGTGATCAAAATTGAACGCGTTGAATTAAATATCTAGTATAAATACCATAAATGACGTGTTTCCTGCGGTGTCAATCTAAAATGAAGAACAAACAGCATCTAGTGCGCACACTCTCATTATTCCTTGCATAAATGACTTACTGGTACCTAGATATAAAATAAGTTTGAGAGTAAGTGTATACAACAACTGTGGGTGTACACGAAGTAACCCCAAGTCCATGGAGGAACCGAAACTGGAGGGAAAAGGTTACTACATAAATGTTTGGAAAAAACGAATGGGTAATGTGACACCATTAGATATAATTATTGTAGAGGCCAGGTCACAATTGCTGTTAAAAAACACTGCAACAGGCAAATTTTCTCTGTTGTTTGGCACATGTCTGGTTACATCAACATTCTTGAAAAAGATCAGCTAGCTGTGCTTATTTTGCACATAACATACCAAGGACAAGTGAGCTGCACATGGAACTGCATCATACTGACAATTCTTCACTCTAAGGGAGGATGTATGCACATCAAATGGATGGTACATTTTTTCAGCACAAAAAAGAAAGCTAAACAATAGCTATGGGTAAGCTATTGCTGCTATTAAAAGTGGGTTCTGAGTTCTATCCCACAGCATGAATAAGTTTCATTCAAATGTGATGCTTGTGGCAATGCCCTAATTCTGTGAGCCAAAATGTGAAGCAAATTAATTTGGTTTGTGATTATTTCCTGATATGCAGAACCAATAACACATTTTATCCAGGATGAAAGTGACTGTACTAATATGTCTTCCTTTCCCTCTTTGCAGTATAAGAAGAGGTGTGATCTAGCTCGATGCACCAGCTGAGTCCTTTTTAGAGTACCACTTCAGAACACACACTGGGTCCTATAAGATGACCCTGAGATGAAGTGTCCAGAGAAGACAGCTACTGTACTATGAAAGTCTGATTCCTCATAAATGGACCTTGTTCTTGGCAATAACTTCAGGTAGCATCACCAGTTATACTGTTCCAACCTGCTGGAACTGCAAATAATTCTGGTCAAATGATAATGCAAGTGTCGCACCAATTTGGCCTGCCATTGCTAGTGCAGGTCTTATATGAGAGGTGAACCAATGAATCAAGTGTGGTTCAAAGAGGGTCTTATTCAGCAACGTTAGCACCCTGATTGATCCATTCTGGGCACAAAGCCAATGTCTTTGGACATGTGAACTCGAAACTGACAGATTGGTTAGGTCTTTTTTCATACCCTCTCTTCCATGATGACTCAGCATATAAAAGATCATGTAACTGTAGCCTTTTATTGCAATTGGCCTCATCAAAGTTAGCCACTGAGGTATTGATGTGATTAGCAGCATGTGTTCATGCTCACAACACTGTGAAAATTTTCCCTTGTACACTTCAGGTGGAAGGCTGTCTTGCTGAGCAATTTTCTCCACCAGTTGATGAGAACTGTTTGTGAGGGCTTGTTTAATATGATACAGACATGTAGGTTCAACAGCTCTGGATTGTGACTGAATGTCTTCCATTGTGGATGCTTGAGCAGACTATCCTTTCTCCTGGGGATTTCCACAATAATGATGAGGTCATTGACTGACTATAATTTCCATTTGAGTGGAGAAATCAGGATGAGACAACAATATGATTTTCTTGATTTCTGTGTCACATTTGGAAATACATGTGTTGGAGGGTAAGCATATGCATCTAAAGCTTTCCAATCTATGTAAAATGGATTGTCTGCCAGTCCTTTAGATCTAGGACTGGTGAGAAAAAGGTTGGGAGTTTTGCATGCCCTTAGTTGCCAATTGATCACCTGTGGTCAATCCTAGTGGCCACATAATTTATGCAGGTGAAAACTGAGGGATGAAGTGACCATTCTGCTTGTATTAATCAGCTGAATCGTCTGAAACAACAAGTCTGCTAATACCTGTAGCTCACTTGGAATATGAGGAACTTTTCCAATGATCTGTCATTGAATACACCAGTTTGGAAATTACCAAAGAAGAATGCAAAGGACTGGCAAATTTGTTCCCCCACTGCCTTATGAGATAATTCACCACAATGGAGATGTCACACAGACTTTCTATGTGACTTTCACCTCTAGGATACTGATATGCAATAGATGATGCTGAGTCAGCCATTTGTCCACTGGCCTCCTGGGATGGTGGAAGGAGATGTGCACCCCAGTTCATTGTGCTCATGTCAGATAAAACTCTCAACTCAAAGGTTGCACCTGCAAGGGAAACCCTGCATAAGACAAAATGAGATTCCCCATTCCTGGGACAAGACATCATCTGCATTGTTTGTTCCAATGGGGCAACAGTATCACTGTAATGGCTTCATAGATATCTGACTCTGGTTAGTGATGTCTGTTGTCACATTTAGTAAACCCTGATTGTGAAGGACTCTCAAGCTGAGAGAAGATTCTTTGTAAGAATTGAAGCTATTGACTGCCCTGGGTCCATAACATTTGTTTGATTTGTTTCTTGGGTTTAACACCATTTTCTCAGTGCAAGATAGGTTATAAAAGGCAGAGAGTATAATTGATAGAAGAACCCGCGAAAACCCTGGTAAGAACCACTGTCCCTTGGGAAGCTATTGGCAGCTTTCTCACATACACATTAGCCAAGCATGAGACTTGAACCCATGCGGGGTGCATAATAGGAACTGTGCACAAAGGCACCAACTGGTCACTGTGTAGCATGGGATCATTGGTACAATACAGTATGTCTCCACCAACAAGACTTCTTTTTCAGTGTGGGTCTGTGTTTATATATGGGAGAATGGAATATATGCTATAAGATCATCATAAGCAGTCCCTTAAGGCATAGTTGGAAGCTAGACTGGGTTTGGTATTCTTGGTGAACAATCAATCTATATCTTATGTCCTGGAGAGCAATAGGGGTGGAACATCCCCATTCTCTGTGCTTTTATTCACACTGATTCTCGAGAACCCTGGCTTTTAACTTGCAATGGATCTTCAGGACTGTTTCCCCTGATAAGTGCCCAAATTAAGCATATAATCTGGCACAAATGGCCCTGGAGCATGCAGGTTCCAATGTGGGCAGACTGAGCCTTATGAGTGCCAGTGCATTGACGTTGAAATGGCATACGGGATGTTGATCAACATAACCCAGAATTCAATATAAAAGGCAGGATCAGCTTAGTTATTGACCTCATGCAGTCAGATTCAGATGGGAGAGTAGTGATACAGGGTCAATGTATCATCCAGAGCTTTGTCAAATTCCTTATATTGGTGGTGGGTTATTAGAGATATACTCTACAAAACTAGTCCCTATTGCCCTGTGAAAGACAGGCTCAGAGAGCTTACTGACGAGTGTTTTGCCATTCCCATAGCTTCTATGTGTATGTAATGCTCTCCAATCTGTCACTCTACCCAACACTGACAATAGCTAAACACCCATTGGTCTTTGTTGATCAGCATGCCCATAAATGCTGGAATTTGGACCAGGCTATTGATGAAAGAGAGCAAAACTAAGGTTGTAACAAGTGAAAATCTTCCTTGACTATGCTCAGAAGACAGTCTTTTCTTGTAAGTGAGCTCTAACAAAGACAATGGAGCTTGTAAGCATACTTCATTTTGACTAGGTGAATGTGGCAATGCTGATACCTCCTGTGCAATCTGAGATGAAACTGGAGATGATTGTCTAAAAGAGTAGCCTACCATGCTGATGCAATATCCTGTTTGGGATTTGATCCCTATTACAGTGTTCCCTTTGAGTGAAAAAGGCATGAAAATGCATTGGCTCCATATCCTGTGTGCACTTTGGCACTAAACTGGGCACTGGATGCAGCAAGTGACCTGAGGCTGATCCATTCAAGTGCCTTGTGGTTTGGAGTGGGCAAACTGCACAAATACCTTCCGTCTTTTGGCATAAATAGTAAGACTGACTGTGGTAGTGGCCAGTTGAGATCTGAAGTATTGCTGAGTATGTTTTTTTGTAATTCACAAAATATTGCCATTTTATCTTTATGACATTGTGCTATTATTTGTTTTGAGACAGGTTAGAAGATATTTGATCCACATAGCACATTCCATCTTTCGCTAAATAGTAAGATCAACTCAGATAACATCTGAGTAGGCTTGCTCTAATCTCAATTTTTTCCAATTTAGTCGATAAAGGCCTATGGTCTCTGACTTACAATGAACAATTGACTGTGTTGGTGAAATACGATAACTTGAAAATGGTTGCTAAGTAAAGGCTCCTTTTGACTGGCAAAGGTTTGAGAATAAAATGAAGTGACATCCCCTGGATAATGAGGCAATAAGCTGGACATCATTTGCAGTCATTGCCTTGCAGAAATATGATGGTTAGGTTGATCCATGGGTAAAATTGGTAAAATATCATGTAGATAACTACAAAGAGAATGCCAAGAAACTTATCTGTATGTATCCAACCATAGTGGAAATTATGCAGCACTATTATATGAGTTTTCTATATCACAAACCAGTAGGGGTGAAATGATACACCTGTGCCGCTTATCAACAGATTCACGATACGCAGCCTGCGAGACAATGTATATATCTATACACATATGAACTTGATGGTCTTTCCATCTTTGGAAGGCAGGTGGTGCCCTTTCATGTATGTTGACATTCTTGGTTGCATTACCAGTATGCAGACTGCAGATAGACATATAGTTGTCATATATTTATATGCAATTCTCATTGATGAAAGATATCAACAATACTTTCAAACAGACTACCTGTTGGTTGCAGTGAGATTTATCCAATATTTTAGGCCATTTAATGGTGGATCCATTTAACTCCCTTTGCTTTGTACAATATGAATGATCTGAAAACATATTATTACCAATTTCGTGTCTCAGTTACACTTGGAAGACACTGCGATGTTATCTTCAGAACAGAAGAAATAATGCAGTTTCCTCGTGCAAAGAAAATCTCACCTAGAACAAATCTGGGCATGGGAATAAGGTTGAATACCAACAAAATCTATCACATTTTATTTCCTGCAGTTGCAAAAGACTGCTGCAGCCACAGGTACTTGTATTTATTAGTGACGAAGGAAAATTATTGACTGCGCCCAGTCCTATTTTACGATTTTCTTTAAACTTATACAAAGTAATAAACTTGAGCAGATTGAATCTGTCCCTTCACTCATTCTATGCTAATTTCATTTATTCCATCTGCACCTTCATTCACTGGTTAAATATCTCTGCATAAAAAAGAAATATTCCAAATTTGTTTTCAATGTACGATTTAAGGAGAGATGATGATCCGCAGGCCAAATTTGATTACTTAAAAAAAATGAAAATTGCATTATAATACTTTTAAATTGTCTGTATTTTAATTAGGCTCAGCATTCTGCCCTATCTACATTTAATTTCGAAATACCACTGAAAAGGTCATGCCGTCTATTTTTTGTCCATCCAGCATGTACATCTGACTCATATTTAACACCATTTTGGGCTCAAAATCACTCACTGGTGTCTCCATTAACACTCTCCCAGCTCCAATAATCTGATATACTTCATAACTTTAAAAATTATTGTCATCGTCACTATCATCAGCAAGTATCTGCCGAATGAAATCATAATGAACCACGCCGGGAATCAAACATTTTGGGTTTCTAGGTAGCCCGTACTTTAGACATGGATTTGTAAAACTTTCTTCATGAATAGTTCAAACTATGCCATAATTTTTATTCCTGGGCACATTGTTCTAACCAAATTTAGTTTCACAACCATTCATGTCGTGCTTGAAGAACCCAGATGTAGAACAGTTGCTACCTGAAAAAAAGATGTCTCGACAAGAATGGTTAAATAAATATTGTGTACTTTGCTGATCACATTTTCAAATGTGGGACTTTAAACTAATTTGTGGGAGTTCTAGGATTTTACTGTTCTCCAAGGGCGCGAATTCATACAAATTTTGCATGATTCGCACAATGGCACACCCTGACAGCATCTCCGCTTAAGTACTTAACATATCTAATGACTTCCTTGCGAAGTCTCTCCATTGCTCTGTCAATACTTCCTGTTTGTCACACAGAGAATAAGCTACATTGATTTGATTGGTGGTTATTCTTTTAACCTGGAGCAAAACAAGCAATAACCACAAGTGAGAATTCAATGTAACATATTTCAACATGCAACACACTGAGCTGTGCACCCCCTTATAATGCTTTTCAGTATTTTCAGGGATATTTTCAGTATTTCATGTCAGCTTTCAGTATTCTTCACAAATGCACACCAATAGTAATGCTCAACATTACCGATGCATCTTATATCCAAACTGTTAATATAATGACCCATACTGCAAAAATTATGCAAAATACTTCATATTTAAAATATTTGAAATACTTAACAGTTGAAAATAATTTATTAATGATCATCAGTGTTGAGCTTAGATGCTGAAGTTACAGCAAAGCAGTATCAAGTTCAGTGCTACATGTATTCTGGAATGAGGATCATTGACTTGTCTTATTCATTTCATAGTAGGCACTTTTCAACTTCTGTAGATGTTCAACTGAGTGCTGGCATTGGGATTCAAATGGATAAACAGGTTTTGATTTAATAAGCAACAATGCTTCTAGAGTGTTGTCTCCCATTGACGACCTCTGCTCTGTTCTGTTCTTACGCACTGTGGAAAAGATTCTCTCACAGTGGGCATTACTGTAGGGAATGGTTAATATTCCTTGCATTATAACTGAAAGTTCACTGAGGAACAATGCCCCCTCTTCATCCTTCTTATTGCCAACTGCAGCCCAGGTTTCATCCATTCTTTGTCTGGTGCAGGTGGATAGGTCTGTATATTGATATATAGCAAACTGCTCAACAACAGTGTCAATAGTGCAACCAGGAGGGCGTAGTGCTGGAAATCTATGCAGGAAGAAAGTTAGATCACTCAGTTTGGCTGTCTGTTGCAAAGAAGCATCTGCTACAACTGCATGTCTCAAAATTGGTTCTCTGAAAGGAAGCTTCTCAATCAGGTCACTGCAAACACTCTTAAAGTACAGCTTTACATCCCCATAGAACTGCTTGATCCGCATGTCCCTCAAACCATTATTTTCAGAGTCGGCAATGAAACTGCGGGCAGCATTACCTATGACTAAGTCACTGTTGTCTTTTAAATTTTATCTGCTATCGAAGTCAACAGCTTCAGGCACACAACTTGACATGGCAGCTGGTTTGACAAAGCGACAAAGTACTTTCACAATCTGGTTGACCAGCATTTTTCTCAGTACATGTATCTTCGGTTCATCTGACTGAAGAACAACAAGCAGATCAGCATACATCTTTACAGTATAGCCCATAGACAGAACATACAACTTGTTTGTAGGCAATTTCAGGAACTTCAGAATGTTTTCTACTTTCTTGTGGGCATATAGTTTGTCACTGCTCTTGGCAAACTGTGTTGAAGATGAAACTTTGTCTTGACATCATCAAATTCTGATTTAAAGAACATTTCAAAGGTTCCCAATTTTGTAGCAATCTCTCCAGGCAACGACCAATACTTAGCCATCTGGTACAAACATGCTTGAGCATTCTCTTCTGCTCAATGTCAAAAAGATCTTGAACACTAGAGAATTTGTGCTGTCGTTTCTCACTTTTCTGGAAATAATAATATACATCCTGCAAGAACTCAGCCACATCAGGTAAACACTTTGCTTCTTTTGGGGCTGCATTGTGCACAACATGGAGGCAGCATCCTGCCAAGAATACACTGTCATACTTATTTTTAATGTATGAAATTACACCAATTTTGTTCCCAGTCATAACCGGGGCATTGGCACTTCCAAGTGCTAAACAAATACTCCACTATTTCAAGCTACATTTCGCGTGGCATAATGAATTTGGTACTGATATTTAGCTCAGGCATTCGACTTTGTATGCGTAACCGAAGTTTGGCTTACTATATCATACCTGTAAGCAATGCCAGACCATTTTCCCATGCTACTGATGGACATGGCCCTGATCGCGCCCGCTTAATATGCAAGTGAAATCCCGCTGAATACTGTCATCTCACTGGTTAAAAGAAAATGACGTCCTGCATTTGTTTATAACTCATTTTCAGTTGGCCAATGAGAAGGGAGTATTCCATTCAGCGCGTTGTTCTTGCATATTAAGCGGGCGCGATCAGGGCCATGTCGGGCAGTACCGTGGGAAAATGGTCTGGCATTCCTTAAAGGTATGATAGTAAGCCAAACTTCGGTTACACATACAAAGTCGAATGCCTGAGCTAAATATCGGTACCAAATTTATTACGTTACGCAAAATGCAGCTTGAAATATCAGCGTTTATTCTTAAATAGGTCGTGCAAGAAAGGAGAGAAGTGTCCTCCCTTGTAGTTATTATATAGTACATGTATGACGGTAAATTGTAAGCAACGATACGAGCCCCTGTGAGCTGCTCCCCCCTTATAAATTTGTTTTGAACAAGAGTAAATAAAAGCACCAACGGTATTGTAAAAAAAAAATCCACAGTGCCCAGTATTTTTGTTTTTTAAATTGTCGATCACTGTACCATGATCACATATTCTTCAACACAAACGCAAAGTAGCAGAAGGCGAATTTGAAACAGAAAGAGAAGTGTTTTCATATGTATTGTTTTTGTCTTGAATATGAAAGTCTTGCAATCCATCAAAGAGACTAGCCGCCCTCCCCCCCCCCTTTTGGTGCTGTGTTCTTGCCGACGGTCAGTGATCAAAGTCGGGAGGGATATGGGACTACAACTGTATGAATGGGATAAGTTTGGCTTCATACAGAATTTGATGTCGGGACAGTTAACTTCAAAGACTTCAAACATATTTTACAGTTTGTCGGTACATGAATATCAACAACCCCGTCCTTTTCCAGTACAGAAGCAAATGTTATCAGTAAAAACCGGCATATACTGGTGTAAAGGAACCAATGACGATAAAAAAAACTATTGATTTTCACACACAGTTTTGGTCAGTTAAATTTTGCTGCTAGTCACAAGTCAGCTGTAACGGAAGAAAACACTTTTTAAAAAAAGTATAGTCCTACATGTACATGTACTTCTATTAGCCTAGATTTTGGATAGCGTGAGAAAACCTATTTTCTTGCTGAGGCTACCAAAGGGATGAGGCTATTCACAGGGAAATAAAAACAACTTTAGACCACTGACATGTTGTAGTAACTTACTGTTGTAAAAATGTGTGACTTATTACTTAATCTCATTTAAAAGGCATCCAATCTTCTTTTTTTCTGCAACCAGATATGACTGCATTTATTATTTTTATTGTGCATTTGAAATATCATTTGTTTTTAGAAACAAAACTCCGCATTTTGGTACTTAAGATGTATAATCATTGTTCTGCAGTAGATTTATCAACTAAACCCTGATATCTCGGGACCCGGTTATGTTGATGTTTTGACACTCCCGACGTAATCGTGATAACCGGGCCTGACTATTGCTTTATTTTCGTGCTTCTTTCCTTTCTTTGTTTTTCGTACTTGTCAAATACAAATTTTCCGTATTTTACCTCGCACAAAATCAGATTTAGCTCTTGAAATCGTATTTCCATATTTGATATTTTTTCCCGTACTAAATATGGAAAAATATGGAGGGTGCACAGGTCTGAACACACCTTTAGCGTAGCTTTCAAATTGAGTAAAGGAGTCAAAATTCGAAGCAGAAACTTCGCATAAAAGTTGTTATTAAATGACGGTTAAAGTACTTCATTAAACATGTGGAATATGTGTGGAATGTATAATATATGCTGAACATACTTCTGGGTTTAGATAATTAGCATGAAATGGGGGGGGGCATATTACAAACCATGCCACTTTGTGTTAACTTGTAGATGGCGAGTGGGTATTCTCAAATGATCTTTTTGAATTTTACTAATAAACATGAGTGCCTGTGACTGCAAATGCCGTTTCAGATGGATTATAATTTTACTGAATAACAAGGCAACTAATAATAATTATTCATGACTGCTGAAGACTAAAATAACATGCATATTATAAGTATCGTTTTGTATCGATTCTCCGTCTCTTGTATCAATCTGTGTATCATATTGGCAAAAATATGGATGCATCGATATATCGATGAATCGTTTCACCCCTACAAACCAGACCTGCATATATTTAAATACAGCAATAGCAATATAAGGGGATGCATTAGCACATCTGACGACTTTACACCCAATAGAGCAAATTCAGTAACCCATTGTAATTTTAATCTCTGATGAATCATTTCTGCACAATACTTCTTCCTGCCTATCCCAACTATTTTTGTATTATTTAGTATTTAGTATTATCTGTAGTATAATAATAGTAGTATCATCAGCTTAATACATTTCATATCCTTCTTGTTTTTTTGAATAATATCTCACAAACTTCTATACATATTAAAAAACTGTATCGAGCTAGTGGGTCACAATGTCTGCAGCCTCTGAAAACAATGAAAACTTTACATGTGCCCTACACTTTCACAAAATATTAAAGACATTACAAGCACTTAAGTGATCTTGATAAACCTGTGTTTAACTTGTGTGTCCTTCAATCTCAAAATAATTTTTGACTCCTGCATGTTTACAGAAATGTCACATTAAATAAAAAAGGTACAATACAACAATCCAATAATAGAAGTTGACCAAGGTATTAGACCAGGATCATGCCATTTTTAATTCTTTATCTCCAAATACTAATTGGAGAAGGGAACCTGAGACTGAAGACTATCACCAGGAGATATAATAGCAATGCAACATATCAACAGTATTTAATGTACTACTGCTAATTTCCATTTCTATCCACTTGCACATGAATAATTACATACATCTGACTGGACAATTTATATAGCCTTATTTTA
>JAECUM010040724.1:0-16627 GCA_016617855.1 Megalonaias nervosa
ATATATATATATCACGTAATGTTTCATCTTAGTTAATGCAGCAAAATGAAAACTTAACCTTAATAAAGCATTTATTCCTACCAGAAAGACGACATAACTGATCTACGTAAATCACTCCCACTTGAGATGACATCAGCAGTTATCTCACAACACGGAATCGTTTCCGTTACCCTGCTATCTTTTTATGAAGTTTAACGTTAATTGCAATCAGTAATACGAACCAAAGGAAATGAAGTCTCCGCAGTAGGTATTAGTTCGTGATTAAGGTGACCTGAATACCTTATATTTTACTCTCATAATAGTTAGTTCAGCATTACGAATATAGCAAAAATAACACATGAAACAGTCCATGTCTTAGACTTAATATTCTCCAATGAAGTCATTTCATCTGTCTAATGGAGGTATAACACACGCATAAATGTATGTCTGTTTGTATGTGTGTGTGTTTGTATATTTGTTTCTGAAGTTTATGTATTTGATTATGATTTCAGCCACAAGTATCTTTTTAGGAATCAACGAAAAACGTGCTGGATTTGATGAGTCCAAGTATACTCAATTTGTTCCGATGGATAAAAAACCTTGTCATCGTCAAGAGGTTAGGTCCTATTTATATTTGAGAATAGACCAATTTTAGACGACAATAAAATAAACTTAACAAATGTGCTCTTTTCTTAAGATTTTTATTTCGACTTTAAGTAATCTGGTTGTCATGGAATTACATGAATAACAATGGGTAGCTTCGCTTCCCAAGATTAAATTAACTATGTGTATGGATTTTGCACCGTTAGTCTCGTTTGAAAGACTATTTGTAAAAATCGATAAACTCTTCGAAAATCAAAATCATAATTCTTATTTAGGAGTAAATGTGTCAAAGCCACACTATCTCTCAAAAGAAAAAAGAAACACGAAATTATTATCTCCAATAACGAAACCAGTCGAATATGATTATTTATTGGAAATCTTTGGACATTTAGATTTTCAAGATATATGTAATCTTTTCGAAAAATAGTAACACGTCAGAAATAAAGCTGGCTTCATCTCTCAAAAGATAATCTACACAAGCATTTGCAATCTGTATAGTAGACACCAGATGGGAAAGGAGATTATTATGTAGTATTCCTAGATCCGGGAAATTTCCTTTCCGATACAAACGAGGTCCAGCATTTTTGGCACTATTGCAAAGCAGGATATGTGTTTGAACCAACACAAATGTCGATCTTTTTCAAAACAAATATCTTGTTTGCTAAACAAAGGAAGCTATACTTAATAGTAATAAAAAAATCCAGATAATTAATTTTATAAATGAGCATCCTACTTCTGCCACCAGTTGTTAGATGAGCTTCCTATTGCTATTGCAATTATGTTTATTAGCCGAGCTAATGCAGTGTCCTGATACAGTCAATAATCAAATTCTGCGATTAGACCACCCTCCATACAGACGCCAACCCACACCCACAACCCCTTCAATTAAAGGCGAATTTAACAATTTGCTTCGATATTACCAAATAAACTATCAAGTAATAATTTATTTTCCTTTATGCTAAACGAAAAAGATCCTAAAGATTAAAGGACGGAAAACTTGGTAAATATACCATATATATATGGTTGAAGAGTCTAAGCACAGAAAGCCTTGGAAAAATAATTAAAGAGGCTGAAAGTGTCGGATTCCGACTGGGTCGAAAATCTAATCAAGCCGTCTTTATACGAATACTTTTATGCCTATCAAGCTGCATTTGTCGTTGTTGACAGGTTTTAAAGTAATCATTCCAGCAAGCTAGTCAGAATGCTTGGACAGAAAGAAACGAATCATGACTCCCTCTCTGTATTCGCAGTTAGGCATACCATAAAATCGACCAGCTGTAAAGATTTTGAGATATTGCACCCGTCAGTCTAACTCTAACTTCAAGATAGCATTAGCTTGGAAGTATTCACATAAACTGTGGCAACTTTCAACAAATAGGCCCCATGAAAGTACATAATATGAAGATGATTTTAAGTATGGTGCTATTTGATTTCTACATCTGCATACTAAAAACCAATAATAAAAACAAGTGACACTATTTCTTAATGTAGCCATGAATTGGCGCTAACGTACTTATACATTTTATAAGAATGTGTTGACTCAATCCACAGTGATGTCGTGATCTCCCAGAAATGTAACTAAACTTATGCACACTCTTGTACAGACCTACATTTCTATTCCAATAGTCTCATGACCTATGTGTTTAATTTTCTGACTCTTTGCAAAAGCAATGCATATACTACCACTGAAATGCAGATTGTCACATGCGTTACTAATTAATCTGACACAAAGTTAGGGCAGTCTGGACATCCTCGGCACTTTCTGTCATGTTAGGAAAGAAACCTTTGACGTAATTCGCCGCCATTGTAGAACTAAACAGGGCACAACTTTGTTTGCATAGCACAGTATGGTAGAGGAAGCAAATAAAAGTCACAATCGGGAAATGGTTCGTCTTTTCTGTTGCAAAATATGTTGTGTACTCCACTAGAGGAGAATCACAAAAGCCGTATAATATATGTTTATTTCTACAAACAGGGCACTATTAAGGTCCTTGTAGGCCCTAGGCACTTCATTAATAAAATTGACATTGACATGACCCTGCCTCTTTGTGTATGCACTTTTCTGTAACATGGTGTTTTCGTAGGCCCTAGGCACAGCCCCTACTATGCCTGTTGGATAATAAGGCCCTGCTTACAACCACAAGCGGGGTCCCCGAGTGGCCGAGTGGTCTAAAGCGCTGTCCGTTACGGATCACTGCCATCTCACCTCTGTCTGCGTGGGTTCGAGTCTCGGATTCGGCCAATGTAGATATGTGAGAAAGCTTGCCAGTAGCTTCTAGTGGGTCGGTGGTTCTTTCCCGGGTTTTCCCTGGTTCTTCCTCCACCAATAATACTGGCCGCCATGTATAGCCTATCGTGTGCTGAAAAATGGCGTTAAGCCCTACAACAACAACAACAACCACAAGCGTGATTATTTCTTGACGGAAATGACGGAGCAGCTTTCCGACTGACATTTAAGGCTGACACTCATCGCTGCAAGTGTGTGTGTGTGTGTGTGTGTGTGTGTGTGTGTGTGTGTGTGTGTGTGTGTTTGATTTTTAACGTAGCTTTAACAATTTTTTAGTCATATTGCTTCGATGTCTGCAGTGTGGCAGTTTATTGTGATGTCTATTACTGAGGCATCATGCGGCAGACATATAGCATGATGTCCCACCCAGTCACATTATCGTGACAACAGGCCAGCCACTCCTAACATTAACCTCTTAAAGCTGAGCGCCTAGCAAGGCAGCCGTTTATACTATTTTGTATAAGTCTTTGGTATGACTCGACCGGGGTTCGAACCCTCGACCTCCCTCATCCGAGTCGGACGCTTTAACCACTAGGCCACCAGAGCGGTCCATCGTTGTAAGTAGTATCTTCAACTTTGCCTCCCTTTGGTTTGGTGGTTCTTTCTAGGATTTCCCCAATTCTTCCATCACTATTTATACTGGTCGCTTTGTATACCCTATCTTGTGCTGAAAAAACGGCATTATACCCCATAACAAGAGCAACAGCAACTTTGCCTCTTTCGAGTATAAATTTAGTACTTCACGCAAACCTTTTTTTCTGCATAAAACTTACATATTTTAATTTGTAATATAAAAGTTACGATTATTTGTATATGCATTTACAATAAATGAAAATAAATCTGAAATCTTATCGTCACCTTATCTACTACTCGCAAATGTAAAACAGTTTAATTCTGTTTGATCTACCTCACATGCCTCAATTTCCTTGCTGAAGAACACAGAGAGTGCCAAATGATAGAACGCGTTCCAATGAACAGTTGCATTTTTTTCTAAGTTTGCTTTATCTGAAACTGAGTCTCGCACGGGCTGTGTGAGTATGCAGGTTTTGAAAGATTTCACAAACTATGGATTATGCTTCTAAATAATCAATTGTGACATTTGAAAAAGTGACTTATTGTTTTATTTGCCTATGAAAATTGCCTTTTTGACAAGGGCTCTCAGAAGAAATAATTTCCATACGTGCAATCTGAGGCGCAAGTACTTTTATGTAGGGTCGCTTTTGTCCAAACTAGCTGGTCTAAACAAGATTGTATAATGGTAGATTTTTACGCATCACTATGATTACAGACATCAGTATTCATTGCTATGTAGCCCTGCACGTGATTTGTGACTATCACTCAATTGGCTGGAGATATGAGAGGGTGTTTTAATTGGCCTGAATGAGATTTGGCAGTGAATTTCAAGGCTGGAGGTTTACAAAGGATGACGTGGGATAGGAATAGTGAGGCTAAAATGAGTTTTCTCCGTGATTGAAATAGCTTTTTATTATTGACGTTTAGTACCAGATTTCAAGACAAAGAATGCAGCATAGTTGTTATTGACTTTTAGTATCAGTTTCCATGACAAAGCGTGTTGCATATAAATTATGTACGAAGAAGTACGAAATTTTCCAGTGTTTGTCATGGCAATACATTTAAGGGCCCCATCTATTTAGGAAGCAAAATATTCGCTAAGTAGTAGGTCAATGGGAATTTGAGATTTGTTTTCCAACGCAAATTTGGAAACAAAACAATGAAAAGCCAAAGATATTGTTGATGCTGTTCAGGAAATGCCAATGAAAAGTCGCACATGTGGATGAAATAATATCCAGGATCGAAGCGAAAAGATTACAGATTCCGATCCTGATAAAGTAAAATTAATTTTACAAACATTTCATTGCCTGATAATCATTTAGATAAGGTATTATTATTCTACCGTGAATCAGCTCAGGCAATAATAAGGATACAAAGTGGCGCAAGAAAAAAACAGATTTACTTGCACTATTGTGACTTCTTCTGGATGAACCACGACCGGCCAGCTTTGAGGACACCCCAGGTGAACTACAGATAGTTGCAAGGCCAACTGAGAATCAGCTCAAGCAATTGGTGCTCAACCGTGGAATATAGATACCAAGAGGCTCAAAAATGTTAGCGCTTGTGCTATTAAGACATCGTCCGGACTAACCACTGTTGCCATTGAAGCTGCTTCCAACAACAGCAGCGCAGTTTCATATCAAATGCTCTCACGGGCCAGGTAAGCTCAAATGGCACAGACGGTCGCCAATGAACAAAATCTCTGCCGTTTCGCACATGTTATCGCCACTTTACACCGTTTATAGCTTCACGGTCATTGTTTCTTTACCTGGATCGACCTTGTGGTCTTGCACCATAAAATCACTAGAGGAATCAATTATGAAATCGACAAAGGAAATGCAAAAATCTTCGAGAAGTTTGAAAATTGATCCAGACGAGGAGCTGGATAGATGATTTACAGATGCTTGGAAGTTTGTTTTACTTGTTACTCCCAACAAGCCTTTTTGCGGGTTATGTTATATTCTAAACTCAGCGTATGTACGATTGAATTGTTCCAAGATGGCCTGGTCGCGATGAGTGCAGGCCTGCCCAAGACGAACCCACTTTTGATATTTCGTCAACATAGCAGAAATTCTTTCCTTGGATCCGCCTGCAGAAACCGCGGCCATGTCAACGTTCCACGTGCCTAAACAAGTTGAAATGCGCAAGCGACACTTGCTGAATTAACCACTCCGCTTCCATGTACCTGCTTGCGAAATCCTTGACGGTTAACACATAGTTGTTTTTATATGCACGTACCTGATCATGTAGCAGAAACAAAATATTAGCCTGAGGAACTTCTTTCGGGTCCTCACTTTTAAAGGAAATTTTCCACTGGCAGGTAAATAGAGAATTTGTTTGCCAAGTCAGTGACTAACCTCTGCCGCGCTGGTTAATTTGCCAACGATTGCTTCACCCTTCCGGTAATCGCCCTGACTAGTATATCCCCTGATTTTTCGGAAGTTTTGCTATTCGCTAGAAGTTTCGCGGGCATGTTTGCTACATCGTAGGATCACCTCCAAGTACGATATTGGCCTTCCTGCTTCCTTTGATAATCCATGTAGCGAGTTTTCTCCAATGGTCAGTCCTGCAAGAGTATTTAAGTATTGAATGAGATCCACGTCGGTGCTCTGACGAGCACAGATATTGTTTGATCTCCTAAACACGTGATCTTGTCCGTAACGTCAGGAATCTACGCGGTTTACAGGTCCTTGTCCTTGCCTAGGTCAGTCGTTGGAATCCAGTTGCTCTTACGTCGTCAAAGACATCTTCTTCTCCAACCTTACAGTTCTTGTCTATGATCAATGAAGCTTTCACCTTTGGCTCCCTTTACTCCGACGAGAATAATCTTGTAAAACGATGCGATGCTTAGACCGGCAAGACAACTCGGCGAGATATGTTCTCTGGAGCGGTACGAGAAAGTATTTTTAACGTATGAAACAAAACTTTTCCGAAATAATGCGACGCAACTGTAACATGAAGTTGACGCCTTGCAACCGTTCAATTGATTCTGGTTTGCAGTCCACCATTAGTGAGATTTGTTTCATGTTTATGCGGGTCTCCAATTTCCTCACGACTGACTTGAGTTGTGCGGGCCAAATTATCGCGCGGGTCTCAACAAATCAATTTAACAACCATATTAAATATTTACAATGGCGAAAATTGACATCATGTCAAAGTAGAAGGTACCGATCAACAGTAAAGGTGTCCGCAAACAGGAACTTCTCTACGATTACAAAGATGCCTAAGAATGCGTCAAAAATAAGCTTCATTGGTGGCAAACCACGCGGGAAAACCTTGCAGCTGGCTTCCAACAAACGTTTGCACAATAGATCAAACCAAGAGAAAAGATTGTATTAGCGACAATAGAAAATACATAAATGGTCTAATCATGTGAACAGAAAAAAGAAGCTGGTCCGATTGTCAGTAAAGCCAAAGCCATCGAATTGTTTCCAGCGATGTGTTTTGGAAGATGAAAACGGCCAAAGAGGCAATGAAGCAGCTTCAACTACTCAAGCACAAGTCAAACAAACACTGTCTGAAATATTTAAAGAGAGTAGTATTTACTGATTTTTTTTCAGCAACTGGTCATATTATATAATAATAAATAGGGAACATTCATAAGAGGCAGCATCTGAAACCTTGGAATACGTTGGTACGTCGGGAGAAGTTTCATAAGGGCAAATAAGGGTATGGCATCTGAAAAAGACTGAGAGGAATTTAAAGATCAAGTCAAAAAGTATAAATGTCAAGGCTTGAGACAGCATTCGCAAGAAGTCTTGGGGAGGCCCCGTCGGCAAAAAGTCAACGGTGAGGGTATCGGCAAGATGCAAGGTTTGTCCAAACAGAGATCCATCATTGATTGTGACCGCAGGCCAGCAGCGGGTCGTGGCTAAACTGGAAACGCATATAGGAACCGATCGATTTAGTGGCCGTACAAAGCAGTCTCAGTACTACTAGTAAACTATACTCGGTGATCATTGCAGATCAAACAGTTACTGCGGCTGTGTTCAAACGATGTTGACCGAAATGGGAAACTTCAGACGACTCCGCAAACAAGTACAAAACCGCGGGGCAAACCCGAACCATGCAATTAATTTGCGTGCAATAAAAATTTAATTTATCGTCGCGAACTACCATTAGCTGGGCAAGCGAGGTCCACCGTGGACGCTTAAGCGCGAAAACTTACGGGCGCGTACAATCACTTAATGAATACACTGTCTCTACACTGCCGAATGCATAAGGGTAAAGTCGTAAAATATAGAACGCGTTAGCAAAGATCGATAACATAAATTTCAAACTCCCATTTTCCTAATACTTCCATACATGGTTAGGCTGAACATAGAGACCATTACATTCCATAGCATGCTTTATTTGCTATTGGCGATATAATAATCGAGTCTAGCCCGCTTAGGTGCGTCACGGTTGGTCAACATTTGTGAACATGAATCCGCGATGCATTATTTGAAATCACCCTTATCCACTTTCCCAACCCAGCCACCATATTCCTGGTTTTGATAAGTCCTTATTTAGGTTATCACATGATCAACTGATGTGTGGGATTAGACTACGTCTAACAATAGTAGTTTTTATTTATTGCATTGTATAACGTGGCATCTTTCCGTTTGGAAACCTCTATGGTCTGAAACATTTTCCTGCAAAAGAAAAACGCAGCTGCCTAAACAAATAGATTCATCACTGAGATCAAGTTCTAAATCAGCAGCAAGGAAACATTAGGCCCTACATCAATATATATTTGTCAAGCAAAAACTATCAATTCTTCGGTGAAAGACCTCTGACAAGATTAATTGAACTGTTTCTTCCATGGCAGAGCGTTGATATCTCACACGAAAAAGTATGCCAATCAAATGGCGCATGATGGATGGATTCAAATGATCATTACAAAGGAATGAAGGCAAATAAAAGTCGAAATAGTAAAATATAGTGTAGAAACTTTCTACCCAATAATAATCACATCTATGACGTATCTATGCCAAAGAATCAATACACTTATATTTCGCCTGTTCATTGCCTTTAAAAGACAGGTGAAAGTGACGCTGTTAAGATCATCCTATTGTTCGGAAACTTCACAGTCTTGGAAGTTATAGCATAACCTTGTAAGAAGAAAACATTGCATTGCTACTTTGTAAAGGACAACAACGTTATACTGAATTCCAACATTAAATTGTTAGGAGTGATATAAATATGGGACATAAATTTAGGTGAAAATATAAACCAATCCTAAATATTGATATAAATATGGGACATACAAATCTGGTAAAATGTAAACCAATGTTAAATATTTATATAAATATGGGACATGAGAATTTGGTGAAAATGTAAACCAATATTTAATATCTTAACATGTGTTCTTCTTGACAATTTAGTGGCGCCTAGTGTTTACTTTTTTCTTCTATTTTTTGATAAAATAATAATTTGACGAATTTTTATTATTTACGTTATTATTCGAGCTATCGTCCAAAACATTGTAGAGTTGTGTGTGCATGCATGATTAAGTATTTTCAATTGATAAATTGTAAATGGTTTTCAATAATCAAAATTTTCTAAAGCAATCAAGCGAAAAATTTTGGTCGTTATTTACTGTTGTTCTTTACCATCTGGCTGTTTAGATTTTGCATAACAAACCGTACTATTGTCGCCATTTAACGACAACAATCCGCTTTTGAAGATAATCGAGAAGAAAACCAGTACAAATAGTATTAAGGCACAGAATCTACAATTTACAAGTTTTTCTTTGTTTTCAGTTTTTCTCTGTAATTCATTATGCAGTTTGAAATATATTCTATAGCCGGATACACTGTTTAAAATATTTTCAATAGCCGGATATACTGTTTACCGTGTTACTTTCAGGATAAAAACATTGCTGAAAACTGTGACCCATGTGTCAAATGTTTAAGCGAGCATGTGGCAGAATGAATTGCTTAACATCATAATGGCAAACAACGAATGAATAAAATCCACAATGTTATTTTTTTTTTATAGAAATTTAATTTAAAAAAACAACCTCCACTATAACAGGTATTATATAACTGTGACCTTAGCCCAAAACATCACAAGGCGCGATCGCTGTCACAGGGTGAATTGCTTTCGCTTCACGATGATTCATTCCATGAATTAAGAAACGACATTAAGGGGTTTATAATATACAACTAAATGGAAAACGGTAACCTAAACCAAAATGCATTTAATTTGGGATTTTAACCCTACGATATCGAATGAGCGAACGTGTTACACGATAAATTTGCTTAGGTACATAATGACGAATGTCTACTATGATGTGAGTCTACAATGGGATGTAGAAAATATTAGCAAATGAAACTATTGTATGCAAATTGGTAACTCAAATTTCTATTACTGGAACCTTGTCACCTAGGTGAAAGTGGCCAGTGAGAATGTCGTCGAATGAATAGTCTTCGATGATTCATCCTAAACATAATAAGAATTTATCAAGCGATTTAGGAAATATGTTCGAATTACTATCTTTAATGGAACCATTAACAAACCGTTAACAACGTCACCTACACCGCCTCTGCAGTCGGGAAAAATAGTTTTGCTACTGAAACACATTTCTTTACAATTGTATTTCATTGTGTTTGGAATAATATTTGCTTCGTCATTACCGTCTGATGATTTATTCCAATTTAGAAGAGCAAGTAATTATAAGAAATGTAATATAAAGCAAACAATAGTCAATATAAAAATTATCAAATTGCAATACTTCCAATTTCTCACTAACTGCTGTTGTAACAACAAAACGGTTTGTTATATTATATTGTTATTTTATCGACAATTGGAGATCATAAATCTTACTGATATGTATGATATATTAATTATCTACACAGTACTATCTAATTAATCCATGATTATCTACACAGTACTATCTAATTAATTCATAATTATCTACACAGAACTATCTAATTAATCCATAATTATCTACACAGAACTATCTAATTAATCCACAATTATCTACATAGTACTATCTAATTAATCCACAATTATTTACATAGTACTATCTAATTAATCCACAATTATCTACACAGAACTATCTAATTAATCCATAATTATCTACAGAGAACTATCTAATTAATCCATAATTATCTACACAGTACTATCTAATTAATCCATATATATCTACACACTGCTATCTAATTAGTCCATAATTATCTAAACAGTACTATCTAATTAGTCCATATAGTTATCTACACAGTACTATCTAATTAGTCCATAATTATCTACACAGTACTATCTAATTAATCCATAATTATCTACACAGTACTATCTAATTAATCCATAATTATCTACACAGTACTATCTAATTAGTCCCAAAGGCTGACTGTGTAATTGGAGAGCAATGATTCATATCATATCATATCTCTAGGAGGATATAGTGATTAATTATATTTCTTTTAACTTCGATTGCAAGATAAACGCCACTCGCAATTCACAACGTTACAGCATGCATTTTCCCAGAACCGAACCAAAATGAAGACTGTGTTCAGGATCTGATAATCAAGACTGAACTATTGTAACTCAATTCTGTCTGGTTCGTCTCAATATCTACTCCAGAAACTTCAAAAAGTTCAGAACGCAGCTGCTGAGATCATCCTTAGAGTACCACGATCAGAGCACACCTCGCCCCCGCTCTGTACCCTACACAGGCTATCCATTCGATCCAGAATCAAACACAAAAATTGTTCTCTGTGCTACGTTTCACTGACGGGCTTCAGTCCAACATACCTATCCGACCTCACCCATGTGTACACACCAGCAAGATACTTACTATCCTCTTCTGACAATCGTATTCTCATTATTCCCACTATGAAAATTAAGTCATATGGACAACGTTCTTTTGCATACCAAGACCCAGTAACGTGGAACGAATTGTGCACTGAGTTTAGACACAAAGACACAGTGATCTCATTCAAGAGCACTCTAAAAATCACCTATTTCGACTGCAAGAACAGACTTAAAGACCTAATAATGTTTCCTTACCTTAATCATTTTCAGCATGTTTTCTGTTTTCTAATTTTATGGTGTTTGTTTTTTGTAATCATATCATTATATATGTTTGTCTAATGTTGAAAAGCGCTTAGAGCTTCTAAAGATTATGCGATATACAAAGTCCTCATTATTATTATTATTATTATTATTATTATTAAATAACCTATAGATGAAACTCACGCCATGACCTTATTGTATTATATACACCGAATGAAAAGGAAAACTTTAAAGGGCAATGAGAAAACCATAATCAATAAAGTGAGTTTATATGGTCCAATTTGTTCTGTAAGAAGCATGCATCCACAGGAAGACATCATTCAAATATATTTGCTTTGCAATATTAAATACACTGGACCATATTTGTGTCCCGGGGGTAACGTTGGAGAAAAAATATTGTACACGAATAAGAGGCATTGATTACTCGGGAATTATTTTACCTAGTTTGGAAAAAACAACGACGTTTATCTAATAATTCTGGATGCTCGGGACAGCCAAGACTTCTTTTTAACACGAAGATATATGGTTGATTTGGGTGATTACTCTAGCGTGTCTTTGCTATTGTTTCTACCAATATTTTGGCATCTTTGCAGAAATATAAATTTGAACAGCATCTGGTTATCAATATAGGATCCCTTTCAGCACGAAAATGGATGAAGAAGTAGTTACAGTACATTTCTTGTAATTGCAGATTTGAAATTTATGTCGGTAGAAAGGTGTACAGAATTTGATTATATACTCTTTAGAATGCCAAGGTAATCCACCAACTGTATCAACGTATCAATAAGGTACTGCATACTGCGTATAGATCATTCTTGACGTCATGGTACGATCAATACAATACAATATATACGGTTGTATGTTTTACGTACGCTGATCCTTAGAGCTGGTAAAGAAGGACTATTATTAAGGTATACAAATATAGACACATGTGTAGACTACTGTACTGCGAGAGAGAGAGAGAGAGAGAGAGAGAGAGAGAGAGAGAGAGAGAGAGAGAGAGAGAGAGAGAGATTAGAATTCATACAAACATTAATAGTACATTAACACATACTAATATTATCATATTCAATAGCCAAAATATAGTTCTGAAATAACTAAAAACGAGAAAGAGATGAACAAGAAAGATAAATAAAATGCTAATAGGGTGACAAAAAGACAACAAACATGAAAAAAGTATCGTTCAGATAAATTGCAGCCGAACTTTCTTTTAAAAGGCAAATGAAAAATGAAATGTTTTCTTTAATATAAACAAGGTAAACAGTACGCGTAAAATAAATTCTTAATATGAACAATGCTCTTGAAAAGTAATCTTTAAGATTGATGTCTTAAGTAATGATCTTTAAAAATTGAAGTCCTAATTAATGACCATTAGATACACAGAGACGGATCAACTGTCGTATTTATGGTATGTATAAGCGGTGAACTTAGAAGTTAAACTTACATATAATGCATTTTTGTAACGATTTCTATATCAGAAAATTGCATTTGTGTATTTTGTAGACATGAACCTGATACTGTATAGCATTTATTTTGGTATTTTGACATGAATAATTTCGGCATACAGATAAGAAGTGACTCTAGTCATGCGAATAATTTTAATAATCTAAAGAAAAAGTACCTTCATGTATTTTAGAACAAAGCTGTTGATTATAATACATTATATATTCTTGTTTCGTTTGAATATAGAATATTTTACAAAGGAATTTACAAATTCATCTATCTGACTTTCATAATCGATATAATTTTTTAATGTAATTTTTGAATGTTTAATCCGAGAGTTCATGCTCGTAGTTAGTGACTAATGACCACAGACTCTCTCTCTCTCTCTCTCTCTCTCTCTCTCTCTCTCTCTCTCTCTCTCTCTCTCTCTCAATGCGGGAAACAAATATACGCGTCAAAACGTCTTGGAACATTACCCTAAGAATATGACAAGAATAGAGAGGCAAACAAGTTATTTTCTATAGACTGAATCAGTAAGAAAAAGAGTTTATTTGATTTACTACAGCATGTGGATGTGCGATCTCAATCCTATCCTAGTCATTGTCTTTGCTATTTTAACTTTACCAAAGATCCATTGAGCTGTATCCAGGGGGAAAAGTGTATTTAGCTGTCAAATATAAGTGCACGGAGTACACACAACAAACACTTTTTCGTACTACTCTGGCTGCTTAGCTCCTATTTGGAGAAGGTGTGTGTGTGTGTGTGTGTGTGTGTGTGTGATTTGGATTTTTAACGTAGCTTTAACAATTTTTCAGTCATATCGCTACGATGTATGCAGTGTGGCAATTTATAGTGATGTCTAGCACTGAGGCATCATGCCGCAGACATGTAGCATGATGTCCCACATAACCACATTATTCTGACACCGGGCCGACCAGTCCTAATACTAACCTCTTAATGCTGAGCGTCTAGCGAGGTAGCTGCTAGTACCATTTTTATAAGTCTTTTATATGACTCGGCCGGGGATCGAACCCACGACCTCCCGCATCCGAGGCGGACGCTCTAACCATTAGGCCACCGGAGCGGTCTATTTTGGAGAAGGTAGTGAAACAAATGTATGGCACGGTCCACAACACGAGGGGTGTATAGTAAGTAGCAAACTAAGAGAGCAGTTATTCAAGATACCAGCGATCAACCTATTTTAAAGATTTCTTTAGAAGATCCACAGTTTTAGAGATTTATAAAAGACAATTAGCTTGTCATATTCAAGCCTTGTTAGGTTGAGATCGACAAGGGTGATTTATTTCTCAGAGGAAATAGTCTAACTATGTGTAACAGAGAGGTAATTGGCAGAAATTGCATTCACTGTTTTCATAAATTCGTACAAAAAAGCTGAGAGGGTGTAAAACCATCATATACTGACCAGGGATTGACACCTAGCCGTACATGCTAGTGACAATGTGAGTTGTGTCAATGATGGTATTGACATCGGGCGTGACATGCTAGTGAGTAGTAACAGGGTGAACTGACATTTCATGTTAATGACAGGGCAATTTGGATCTATAAGGAGACTGACATCTAGCATTACATGTTAATGGCAGTGTCAGTTGCATCCATAAGGGGATTGACATCTAGCATTCGGTGCTCAGCAACATTCCTCCTCCACATCTGCGTCGCTAGAAAGCATCCACAAAAGTGTTGGATAAGGTCTATGCCAGTGAGGAACTTCCACTGTACATGGGCATCACGTAACATCCAGCAGTCCGCTAGACTTAGAGACGTCCAATCTGGTTAGGTTCGTTACCGGAGGACATGGCAGCTATTTCGGCACGGAGTGTCGAGTGGTCTTCAACAGATGTTGTAAACCACTCCCTCGTAGCTGAGCAATCTGTCTGCCCCTCCCCCCCCCTCCCCCGGCTTCAACCTTCCAACTAATATGTGGGCCACGCCGAATCGATTCCGGACAGGACAGTGTCGTTGTGCAATCAACCTTGTCCGAAGGGGCCAGGCCACTAACTCTTCATGTTGCTGTGGAGCTCTACAGACCATGTCACAGACTGTGAACAACTGTCCAATGACAAAGTTTCCCGGTGGACTGCAGGCTCTGCACCTTGCTGATGATGAGGCTGTTAAACGGCTGAGTACGCACTGCACACGATACATAAATAATCTAGCATTACATGTTAGTGACAGGGCCGTTTGTATCCATACGGGGATTGAATTCTAGCAGTATACGTTAGTGATAGGGCCACTTGTAGCCATACCCCCAGTGCACAAGTTATTCAAATAGCCATTGTAATATTGATTTATCAAATGGCATGGAGAAAACCCTTTAACGCTAACGCAACAATGTAAATGATGTATTTGTTTTGTCGATTTAGCTCTTCCAAAAGACATTACGACACTTTGTAATTGGCCGCAGCATAATACAACCGGTCAGTAATTGCAATTCAATGACTGCCTTTCAGCGGAGGTAGATATTTGAATGCTAATCAGCCATCGGTATTTATGTAGCGAAACGAACATTGCAGTTTGTCTATGACATCAGTCAGTTAAGCTGTAGGCGTGTTTGACAGTTTTCTCCGCAAACCCCTCCCCCGTTATTTTTCTCTTAAACAGCTTAGTTGCCGATGCATATATATGCAAGGCAATCTATCGATCTGCAAGACATATTTCTTATTTACCGCTCATTTAATATAAAGTTGACTGTGTTTACCATTCTGTCCTAGCAAATATGACAACTCATCATACATGCGTACATATATACGTACGTACGTACGTACGCATACACGTACATACATACATACATACATACTGTTATGTATATTTAATTTAATTATTTGTTTGTTAGTTTTAAATTATTTTATTCCATTACATGCTATTATAAGGTAACTTTGTTTACTGGATTTGATTCAGAAATTGAGTTCAGTTCTGTTTGACCTGACTGTTATAATATAGAAACACTTGATCTAGTTTCTGACCTTGATTCAGAAACAGTAGAAGTTCTAGTAAACAACTTTTTTTTTTTTTAAATTAAATTATTCTTTCCCAGGGTAAGAACCATTGATTTCAGTTAAGGCCCTACTGGGAGTACGTGATGTTAGCCATGCAAAAGCTTCTATTTTGTTCTGGAAGGGTGACCATGTGACCCTCATACGGGCATCTGTTTTGCGTCTTAAATTAGCGTATAACTGTTTTCTGGATAGAATTTTGGCATTCGGGCTCTAAACCATTGACACTTAAAGGTATTTTGTTGTGACCAGTTTAAGTTGAAATTTTATTTTATGGAATTCAATTGATTCTTTTCCCTGGAAATATAAGTGCCCCGTAAAGAATTCTTGGACAAACACATTTATTGAATTTTATACGGAATTTAAAACTAGATTAATATTTTCTGTGATTCAACAAGGAACTGTTGACACATCTATACTTTGAAGGTTACGACAGACGTCGTCGCCCTCCATTTTGAATTTCATCGTGACTCGAACTCAGATCCATTTAGGACTTTTTAATAATAGGACTTCTATTTTGTAATTTCTGGATTAATTTTGGGTTTGATTCGTAAGACCGTAAGTTCTTTTTCTCATTTTTACATTGTTTTTCTAGGGAAATAAGTTATTTGTTAAATTTTACAAAGCTTGTTGTCTTCACTCTTTTCTTGTTACTTTTTGTAAGAGCCTAAACACGTAACAATACATACATACATACATACATGCATATATATATATATATATATATATATAT
>JAECUM010040725.1:0-32177 GCA_016617855.1 Megalonaias nervosa
AGAGAGAGAGAGAGAGAGAGAGAGAGAGAGAGATTTCTCTTCAAATTGAATGATATGGCTGGAAAATTTGTAACATTTGTAACCGAAACTGGTGAATGAAAATTTGCCTGACTTGATACTAAATGTGTTTCATAGATACCATGCTGCCAGGTACACGTGTACTTCTTTTTGGTTAAAATCTTAAATTTAGGATGCCAAAATTCTAAAATTCCTCCAGCCCCCTTTTCAGCTTCATACGAATGGACGTTTCTAACATAGGATTTCCCAACCCCAGAATCCCACAGAAATGGTGGTCTAATTTTTTCTTCTGCTTCAGGTACCGCAAACAAAGGAAAAAACAGCATTGCGGTCTGATGTAAATTTCCCTTTAGACGTTTCAATCAACTGACCCTTTCTAGCAAGGACTTTCGTTTGGGTCACTAAAGGTATTCTCCAATGCCCGTATTGGTCCAAAGTTATATTCCCATATTCAACTCACGTTTGAGTCTAGAATCCGCAGAACCTACTTAACATAGGATTTCCGTTAGAGTCTCGAGTCCCATATTACACTGCTCATATCAATGGTTACAGTTTCTCTAAAAGGATTTAAATTCTATCAGAAAATTGTCTAGAAAACTGAAGGCCAGTCTTGTCATGTTGTTTACAAACTCAATATTATTCAGTTTGTAATCCCGGATGCTGCAAAGACTACCCTCTCTCTCTCTCTCTCTCTCTGTGCACACACATGACCTCCTTGCACTGTAGACGTGGTAATATTGAAAAGACAGAATCTCACACTCACGTGTCATCACGTGTTCCGATTCTGACTGCACAAAGTACTATTTGCTCTCTCCATTCCCAACATTTGCAATGGTTTGCTGACTTGGAATTTTCATTGTGTTCATTTTAAATATGTACAACAGACGAATTAACGTGTTCTAATTACAAACAACGACTGCCTCCATTTTGTTAGTGCAGCCTCCAGTTGTTGATAGCTTGACTGTTTTTGGAGCAAACAAGTAGTTCAAATAATAGTTAACTGAGAAATAATAACAGCTGAGCGTGCTTACTTGATGGCATTTTGATCAATAAAATTACTCGTTTCACGAAATATTAATTTCGAATTCCCGTCAGAAGCATCAGACAATGCATACATCGCTATATGCTCTGTGCGTATTTGTTACAGTCTGATGATTTTCCAGTTTTTCGTGAATGAGAGAAAAGTTAGCTTATTTGTACATATATTATAGCTCGTCCAGAGCATAAACAAAAATATCAAACTTTGCACATTTGTACATTATACAATCTAAGTCATTTTAAGGACATTAGCCAGACCATCAATCAATTAGCGACTTTATCCCCTTTTTTGGTAGGCCTCGTTTTAAAGATTACTAAAAGTTGTAAACAGTTTTACCAGTCTCACGTTCGGCATAAATCTATAAAAGTCATGCGAAAGTCTGGCTGAATGCAACTAAAATAACAATGAAAATAATTAACCTTTTACTCCTTCGTCTGAATCTCGAGGGCAAATGTCTCTTCCATCCCACCCTCAATCCTTCGCGCCGCCACTGAATTTAGCCAGGATAGCGCAGTAGTAACATACTCGCTTGGCACTTTTTCGGTCCCTGCTTTGATCTCCGGTACCGGCATGCTCGTGAGTATTTGCAAGACCATCCATGGTGGTCAGGTTTTAAAAAATGTTAGTGACCAATCAAAAAGAATACCTTACTTACGTTGCCATAAAAAAAAATCGATAAAAATTTCAAAACTTAAAACATAATTTCTGTTATTTTCTTGAACTGACACGCCACGAATCATCTTTCGAGAATATAAATCTGCAATGATAAATAACACAACCAACAAGACTGATCTTGGACATTTCTCAGGCGTAATAAGTTTAGGTTTTGAAAGATTATTTTGGCGAGGAAGGGTAAGTTGGCCACATTTATGTTATCTTTTACCTTTCATCCGGTTTTTACAGTGAGTGCATGTATTTTTTTGTTTCATATGTACGTTGCTAGTGTGTGTTATTATGTTATACAGCAATTTAGAAATGCCTTCGTGAGCCTTGTGAATACTCCGGTCAGACCACAGTTTGTATAAACACTAAGAAATTCAATGTGCAAAAGAAGAAATCTATATTATTGGTCATAATTTCATATGATTTTATTGCGTATTACATAATCCAGAATTTTTTAATGGTTTTTGGGGCGATCACTTTTTCGCCTACTGAAAAGGTAATGAAGAAAGGTTGAAATATATTTAAGCTACGACTATTTAGAATTTTATCCGCATATGTATTGGCAGTCAGGTAAGTGACGGAGATTTGACCTAAAACTTCTCGAACTACCAATGTACTTGTAAATCACGTGATGCTCACATCTTTACCACCGACAGTAGTGGCTGGTGATCCATACGTATCGGCGTGCGTTACGGTTTGAGTGACGTACGGCGACACGTTAATTAGCAACACGATTGAGAACGAAGTGACCACTTCAGATCTCTTTCGTCTGCACTGTGTAATATCCTGTTTGCACAGAGGTGACAAATACGTTCTATGACCTTGATGAGTGACCTGTACCTAACTGCATTCGACTTTAAGTTAGGATCAAGTAACTTGTACTTTGTTATCTTACGTATCACTAGCGGAAGTAAAGAATGCAGTAAATCAGTGATTTAAAAGTGAGACTTATTTTATACTAACATCCTAAATTATATTTATCGCCAGCTAAATTGGTAGGAAACTCTAACTTGAAACAATGGCCTACTTTTCAAATATGAGCGGCTTCGTTCTTATTTTATTGTAGTATAATTGTGATGTTTCATCTGGAAATAACTATGATAAACAGTTGGCAAAAATGGAGGAAGAGTTACTAAATATGATGGAGAGCATATTAAATTTGCGAAGGGATTTGAACAAAGAGCGTACAGAAAGAAGGGAGAACACTGAGGTGCTAAACCGAAAGATTTCCCAGTGTACCTGTGAAATTCAAGATAGGAATCAGGTGCAGAATTACATCGACAACGTGACAGTTCGATCTGATGTTTCAGAATGTGTTGATACCAATAAAGTCAAGAATTTGGAAAGAGGGTTAGCTAAGGAAAAGGTCCTTCGAATAATCATTGGAGAGAAAGTCAACTCCCTTGAAAAGGAGTTGGAGAAATTCAGAAATTTTGTAGAAAGCAAGCTGAATGAACAAAGTGGTGAGTAGTTTATGATTATTATATTTTTTCCTTATTAGATTATTTAACAAAATATTTGTATTCGTATTGGTGTTGGTCCTCTGGAAAACCTCTTCTCAGCAGTCTACTGATCTATATATTTCATTAGTGTAATCTAATTATTGTCAATGAATGGTATGAGGAGACTGAATAAATAAATATATATATATATATATATATATATATATATATATATATATATATATATATATATATATATATATATATATATATATATATATATATATAAAGGCTACAGGTATTTACTTCGTTCAGATGCTCTTGAACGTCTCCTCATATTAACTGGGTTTTAGTGATTATTGTGGTAATCGTTTGCAATTGATGTTTAAAAGTTCAACTTATTACAATTTTTGGCAGTTCATTTAAGTGAATCGCTGCTCTACCGTCTTTGAATGAATTTTGATTGCAGCAAACAAAGATAAGATTGCCATGATCTTTAATATCAGTTTGTTTTCTTTTGTTCTGTATTTGATTTTCTTCTATTTTTACAGTTTAGCCTGAATGAGCTTCATATTTCATATTTTCAAAGTTATCTCTTTTCATTTCTTCTTTGTTGTCATTTATTTCAATGATAGTACATTTCCTACATTGTAGTTTTTCATGTGTACAGATGTGCTGTATAACTGTGATATTTTTTTCATCTTTAATTTTGTTTTCAGTATAATTCCTATGACGGCTATGTTTTAAATCCTGCATTATAAATCATGTATGACATATCTGCTAAATTCTATTTTTAAAATCATTTTTCCAACATTCAATTTGTTCAGACTCATTAATACTGCTATTTATATATTGCCCTTAAATCACTGAGTTTAACGGAATAATGTTTTCTGCTAGTTCCCAATTGTTAAACTATTCATCGTATTGTTTCGTTTCTTGTTCTTCTCAACTGGAGTTATTTTCATTGACGTGAGATTAGTGTTGATGTATCCATTTAGGTTTGGTAAAATGTCAACGTATTTTCATGTTTCATTTTGAACTAAATACTTCCACATTCAAGTCTTCAGAATTATGTTAAGAGTTTCCACTACAGATGACTTTTAAAGGAATAAGTAGGAAAGTAATACATGTGGTGGGGGTGATTTTATTTTTACAGATCCATAACTGCTGTTGTATAGATCTTTTTCCTCATTAAACTGTATCTTAACTGGCTTTACATACACTGAGTACCAATGTGCTGTCCTAAATTGATCTTTATTTGCCATAAATACTGCCCCTGTTTTTCTTCAATAATGATCGACTGACCATGTCAGTTTTACAGGACTTCGAATACAATTTTACATATTTCTTCACATGTGGTAAATGTTATTAAATGTTAAGTATCATCCATGTGTATTGCAATGTATACAGAAGAAATGTAGTGAGTACGTATAGTAAGATGGGAGCGAGAGTCAGAAGCTGTAGATTAATACCCGGTTAATTCTCAACCACATATTAGGGTTGATCTTTACATATGAAGGAGGATCTATACTTGGCGAAGATAAAATAGGTATATCAAGAAAAGTCATTCTTAGGAGTTGTTGCCTGGCGAATAATCAGCAAAGTAATGGTAAAATAAACTTGTTTACGTTTAGATATGAACATCATCATGTTCTTCCAGATCAATCATTTTTAACTCTAGCTTTCGATGGCATACTGGAGTTAACGTGACTTGGTAAGATGAAAAAATCAAATAGAGGATCTCTAAACCTGAAATCAACAAACATCATACCATTATAATAGGCTTTGCCCGCGCACTGATATCACTGTACCGATAATATGTCAAAAAAAGGCTTCATGAATAAGCGATCTGGACGGTACAGCTGAGTGGTTAACACATTAGCTTCGCTCCTCTGCGGTCCCCAGTTCGATCACCTCCGACACGGCACGTGCAAGAGTACTTGCCCTCCCCACCGTAGTCAGTAATGTTTCTCTAGTTACGCAGGTTTCCTTCACCTTCAATCCACCTCGCGCCTACACCAACGTAATCAAGAGTACTTGATGCAAATTCTGAAAAGTACAATTGTCGGTAAATATATAAAACAAACAACAGTATTTGAGAATAAAATTGATGTGAGTTACATTTTACCAATAATGAGTGCCTACGAGTTTTAAAATCAGTCTTCCGAGACACCATTACTTGACGAACTCCAAACTGATCTGAGGATAATTATCAGTCAGTTTGTTTGGGCACAATGTCGAAGTACAAGCTACTTTATTCTTTATTGGGGTTTTTTCAGTTCTCTAGACAATGTATAGACCTGGAAAAATATAATCTAGTGTTTGGCTATGTGAAGGTAAGTATATAATGATTACTCTCTCTCTCTCTCTCTCTCTCTCTCTCTCTCTCTCTCTCTCTCTCTCTCTCTCTCTGTACGTGTGTATGTAACAATGCATTTTAAAAAGAATGTGATAGATGGAACGATTGATTATCACGGACTGTGTACTAGGTCCGTCAATTGCTTCATTAATTATTTGTGTGATTTCAGATCATCTGAAAGTACAAAAAGGCCAAAGATAAAGTTCTTGAGAATGATATTAGCCAAGTACATGCAAATGTGGGCAGTTTGAAGAAAGATATTAATAATATGGCATCGGATATTGGAAGTATCAAAACTGATATACGAAGTACTAAGGGAGATAATGGAGAAAGGTTAAGAAATATCGAGGCCAAGATAAAGACTGTTGAAGGAAATGTAGAATATATAAAGGCCGGTAACTTTCATCATATATTTACGTGCAATTATTAAGTGCTACATTTACTTTGAGAATGTGATACAAATTTACATGTTACATAACTTATTTACTGGAGATTTTTTTCAAATTGTAACTCGTTTTTAAATCTTAATTGGTTGAACATTGAACCTCTACGTATATAAAACATAGAATATACCATGAGAGTTTACATCGAGAACTTATTTTTGTGTCTGTTCGATTTTAGGTTAAATTTAAATAAAATTTGACAATTAACAATTGTATTGCTAAAATAATTGTGCATTGTGTATCAAGGATTTATCAAAACTTTATCCTTAATTCTTCCGCGATGTCCCCATACGAATCAAAAATAGCTTGGTAAAAGTTGATAATGAAAAAGTAATTTCAGTTTTTTTTATGTTATAATAGAAGCACTTGTTAATCCAACATACATTAAAGAAGACACTCACAATATTAATACTTTCGATTCGGAAATCATTGTATAAGTTTGGAACATTTTATTAAATGACGCTGAAAATTACTGCAGAAATCATATGATTTACGAAGCATATAGCTTGTCACGTTCGTTTCTTTTCCATATTATATATAGAAAGAAAATGTTTTGGAAACTTAATCTAATGTTTGTTAGGTACCTAAAATTTTGTCATTATTCGGGTATTTATATGACGTGCGTTTTTAATTTTACGCTGATATATGACCACAACCTTTTATTCAGTTGACGGTATTTATATTCCTTACATCTGTAACCCTCACTTATTTTCTTGACGTTGCTTCCAAAATAAATTTAAGCAATACGGCTGATTCTATTTGAACTAGGACAAAGTTGTACAATTCATAAACCTTGATGCGATTATTTTGACTGATTGTCCTTTATTTCAATTGAAGAGACATGCTATTCCTTCGGGTAAACACCACTGAATGCTGCATTCGGTGCGATGGTGTAGTTTTGGTTTCCAAAGATTATAAGACACTAGAGTTAATCTTGAGTAAACCAAACCGAAATAAGTACGTAACGGGATTTTTTTTCTTTTGTCGAATTTACACCACTGCATATTACTACAGTCTTGATGTGAGTATACTGACTGATGATTCTTCAATGTATTTGAGGTGACTTGGTATACCTTTGGGTAAACATCAATGAATCCTACAATCGGTGCACTGTATATTTTTAGCTTTTGAATTCCAACGATTATAAGACACACTAGCTAATCTTGAGTTAACCGAGCCGAAATAAGTACGTAACTGGATTTTTTTTCTTTTGGTCGAATTTACACCATTGCATATTACTACCGTCTTGATGTGAAATATTGACTGATGATCCTTAACTGTATTTGAGGAGACTTGGTACACCTTCAAGTAGAGACCAATGAATCTTACATTCGGTGCAGTAGATATTTATAGCTTTATGGATAATAGGACACAAGAGCCAATCTTGAGTGTAGGCAATGGAACTTTTGTTATCCAATTTACATGACTTCATGTTACTGTCCTATTCATTTTAATGTGAATTGAACAATCTACACTGCTCACATCCTTATGTTAGTTCCATTCAAACTGAACAAATTATAAACAGTCAGTGGCGCCCCATGGCTCACAATTTCACACAATTTTTTTTTTTTCCAGCTTTAAAGACCAATACCCCGAAGATAGCATTTCATGCTCGAGTCAGTAACAACCTTTCGCAATTCAGCCCGGGACAAACAATTATTTTTGATGATGTGTATATCAATTTTGGCAATGGCTACCAAAGAAATCGTGGTATGTTTCGCGCTCCTATCGAAGGCATATACATCGTCCTGGTCACGGTTTCTTCAGACGGTAAGCAAGCACCGGATTATGAAGTTGTTCGCAATGGAACCACACTGTGCCGTGCCTCCGTCGCAGCTAGCATCGATAGTTTTATCGGGAGTCCGTGCAATGCAATTCTGCCTCTTAAAGGAGGGGACGAAATATGGGTCAGACTAGAATATTATAGGTCAACTGACAAAATTCGAGGTCTGTTGTTCACCACATTTTCGGTTGGCTTATCTCCATGAAGTAGGTCAACGGTTCCAGGTTATGATCTATTGTAACAGGTTGATAACTATGCCGACAAAGACATTTTCAAACAGTGGCATTCTTTTACTGTACAATACATCCTGTGTAGCGCCTGTAAATATCAGAAAAAAGAGTAAATGCAATAAACCGATACTTACCTGAATTTGTGACATTTACTGTCTTTTGTATCGCCGGTAAATGTCACAGTATGAAGTTTACTAGTGACTTTGAAACAGCAGTAGAAGGAAAAATTTGGGGCATTTACTGTTGTTGTAACGTTTACTGTTGACAATGCACCTGCAAATGCCACAGATTGTGACAATTACAGTTGAGTAAGAAAGGCCTCAGCTGTAAGTATCATATGGTTTCAAACAAAAGTTTTATTATTTCAAACGTTTTTCTCATTGCATCAGCTTTTGTACGAAATTATATCATACCCTTGCGAGCGCCAACTATGCAATATATATATATATATATATATATATATATATATATATATATATTTATCCTGTCTATCTATGCATCTATGAATTTACCTTAATTAAGCAACGGATGTGAAATCAATAAAGGTATATTATGGCTAAAACTCAAACTGTGAATTATTCGACCTAGAGGAACGGATGAGCACCACTGTGTTGAAGTTGCACGGGGAAGCAAATTTGTATAATGTTTGTCGCTGAGTTTAAAATTTACTGTTTGATATTACCTGTACAATTTAGTAGCATGTTTGACATTTACAGGATCTGTATTGTGCATTCTAAAAGCTGAAAGTACAGTACTGCAAGTAGATGTGATAATTCCGCAACATAACCTGTTTGTGTCATGTACTGTGGCTAGGAAACATTACATTTTGACATTTAGATGCGATTTTAAATGCAATGTCAGCATTAGAAGTCACGTGTAGTATTTAATGCTTGTGACATTTAGTGGCGTTTGTAAAATTTACAAGCTTAATACACGCTGCAAGTACTTTATCAAATGAACGTTTTGAGGAATCTTTAAAAATTAAAATTTTCGTATATGTCCGATATGACGTTTGACTCGTCTTCACCAGCTAAAATGCTTGAAGTAGGAGAGTGTAATTTCCAAAAGAGTATGTAAACATCCAATTGAATGAAGTTGAATGCAGATATGTTGCTTTGAAGATAATTATCAGCTTGACTGTTACCTCAGTTAATTCTGTTTTCTTGAGTAAAGTATAATTACAGACAAAAAGATTTTAGCGCTGGAGCATAAAAGATGGCCTACACACCGTGTACTCCTTCATGCAAACCATACTAGTGTTATGTATATTTAATTTAATTGTTTGTCTGTTAGTTTTAATTTTTTTATTCCATTACATGCTATTGTAATGTAACATTGTTTACTGGACTTGAATGAATAATAATAATAATAATAATAACAATAACAATTTCTGTTGCGATATACGATTTTGAATATGTGCAACAATAAAGACTGCGTTGTCTTTGTTTTGATTAAAATCTGTAAAGTCCAACTTGCTTTGCTTTAGTTAGTTTCTCCCTTCTGTGTGTGTATTTAAGAGGGTGGGGAAATATCAGTGTAGGTGGGGGCTGACTGTATTCCAAGAGATATGTTCACTGTCCAACTTTAATATAACTTTAAACATACAAGTATTATATTACTTTATGTGCTTGTATGCGAGTTTTATAAAATGGTATCATTCAGTGTAGTAAAAACTGCAATATCTACATACCCTTGGCAACATGCCACACATCAAAATAGTGAGCGGTCTCTCTGATCCATTTCTGGACCTGGACATGCCTACCGGTAATAAAAGTGTCTACCTCCACACCGTGGTTCTGCAGTTTTTATGGCTCTAGAAAGTCCTTCTTTCTCTATGTGAAAAATACTCTCTTCATTGCTCTAAAAAAAGAGAAAAAATGTGCTGAGCAAAATTAACATGAATTCTGTTTTTTGAAATGTGATGTCACCTGTACAAAGCTTAAATGCATTTACCAACATTTTCGAAATGACTTTTGAATAAGTAACATTGAAAAAGAAAGTCATTTTCTTGCATGAGTGTCATGTATGAATGCTGACAAGTACATGAAAGTTTGCAATGCCTTTGCTCCTTCTCTTTACTTGCTGGAAATTTACTTGACAACCTGTGTAGTAGGTGAAATTTTAGACGTGTATACTGGTCATCGTGGTTTTCACATAGATGAGGATTTCTCATGGATATGCGTATCATTTAAAGTGTCTCATTGCTAAATAATAAAAAGTTGACAAGTGCTTGGTCTACCGAGTCAAACATTTATATAATCATACTGAGCTTAGTTAATAAAATGTTATATGTTTCGTTTGCTTGTTCGTTTTTAATGGCGAGGTTACGATAACACTGAGTCACTTTACGTCAAAAAGTACCACAGTGCACATGCATAGCAACAATAAAAGATATACTAAACTTGAGGAGTTGAAATATCTGGCAGTGAAGTGTGCATTCAGCCACTAAAATAGTTATATATGTATTATAATTATCAAAATCAATGTTTTTCTCTCACTAATGCTTGAACTCTCTTTGATCTCTTAAGTATCGTATCAGTCTGACATTGAACAGCAATACTGTGTTTTGTCCCTGTAATTAGAGCATGAAGAATGAGTTTTGCAAATTTTAGTTCATGCCTTTGCAGTAGATATGGTAGTCACACATGAAGTCTTTTGCATGTCTGAACTATAGTTGACAAATGCACCAAACGTTTTTTGCTTACTTTTCAACTAAGGGTTGATTATAAGGTTTGACATTTTACCAATACATTGTAGTTTTTCCGCAATAAAAAGTTACATAACTTAATTATTGACTCGTATGCTGATATAATTTGTAAGGCCTTAGGAATCTATATGAATTATGAAGCTATACAAATCATGTAAACAGGGAATGAATGGAAAGTTCACTGTGACATCAAAATGCACCACAGGATATGTCACAACATCTATTGTCTTCGATTCTCTCTAGTGCGTTATCTTCTGGGTGCTGATTCTCAAAAATCTCATTCAGTATCTAACAATAAGATATAATTAGAGCAGCTTTAAAATATAAAATCTTTGCACCGACAGTATCAAACAGTATTTAAAAACAAAATCCTTTTTATATGGTTCTGTACATATTGTGAATAATAATACTATACTCTCCACATTGAATGAACATTACTATTCACATTCACAATCAATGGGTTGTGGGTTTAACTCGGACCTAGACCATCGTCCATTGACGCAGTGGTTTATATCCAGCCAAAGAAGGTAATTTACTCCCAGTGCCTCAACACGACTTGGTAATTAGCCTTTACAATTAAACACAATCAATACATCAAGTATTCACAACATCTTGGCTTTAGAAGAAAACTTCTTTTGTCATTATTATTGTTGTTGAACAGGCATGAAATAAACATGGGCATGCACATGAATTTTTTTCTGGGGGAGGGGCAAATAATAATGGGGGAGTGGGCAACACCAAAATCCAAGGGACACACACACACATACACACACACACACGCGTCGTGGTAAAGCAGAATTAAGTTTGGTGGGGTAGGGGTAGGGCTTTTATGATTTGCAAACACCCTCCCACTAAAATTGCCCTCTCCCATTTATCGTTCTTTTGCTAGGTGTATTTGTGGCGAGGGTTGGGGGCTGACAACAAATAATATAGCAAGGTAAAGATGTATGAATAGTTTACCCTCGCTAGCTTTCGCTTCTGTAAAAGCTTCTCTCTGTCTACATGTTGTTGGCCCTGCCGTAACCCTTGGGTTTTGTTGATATGGAGTTAACGGACTCAGTTATCTGGCGAGAAAATACGCTTGGTACTGCATTTGACAGGAGTCGTCTGATGGTCGTAATACCAAGTGACTCTTTAATTTTATAGACGGTATCGAAATCGTCGTCTCTCAAATGGTCACTGCAGACAACTTGATTATCTTGCCTGTCACTGGTCGGATAATCTATTGTAGGCCTACTAACTTCTTGAATGAAACTAACAACGATAGTAGAATTGCATTGTTCCCTACACCACGACACTTCCGCTTTTTCTTTTGAAGTCATTATTTTTATTAATGATGAGGTATTTGACATAATACCTTTACAAATCACATCTAGAAGGTTAAATTTATCACATAAACAAAAGTTGTGTGAGTACAGTAGTAGACCTTTAAATTACGAGAAACACAGACTGAAATACAAGCAAACTCGATGTCATCTGCTAGAATTTGGTTTGGGTTTCTCGCCAAACTAGTTCGTGATAAACTGATTCATATCGCATATGACTGACAAATTAATTACTTCAGGTTACAAGGAAGTATTAAATGAGATAAATATATTCTTATAGAATGGGTCATAAACAATTAGCATGGCTGCAAAACTGCTTTAGATGCTAACGCGGTTGTAGATCATATACGTTTGATAATGTTTCTCACTGTTATTTTAAGAGGTACGACAAAGTAAAAATTAAGACCCTACCTTTCGGTATCTCATTTGATGCGGTTTTTTTAAAAAAAAAATCCTACAATTGTGGTTTTTAATATAGATAATGTGTAAAGGAGCATTACTATTCTGATCTTTAAAAGTCAGTGTCCCGAAGGGACTGGCTTTGTAGTCTGTTAGTAAACATTAGTTTTACAGTGCAAGTTACATCAAGCAATAACGTATAGAATCATATCCATTGCATAATATTGATACGAATATGTAATTAACTTGCTTGTGTGTTAGTTTTAAATTCTTTTTTATTTTAATTTTGTTTCATTAAATTTTATTGTAATGATAATTTTCATTGGATTTGAATCTTTTTTTCGGAAAATTCACTTGACCTGATTAGAACGTAACGGTTGCTTTATTACTATTTTTAGTTCACCTTGGCTGAGACGTTTGTAAACATTGAATGAAAATGATTGGCTATTACCAAGGTCATGTTCGGCCCAAGTGTTAGCTGTGTTGTAAACAGCCTTTCTTTTTAATTTATTTCCAGTGTGGGAATTTGATTCTTAGATAGGGCTATTCTAACGTACGTGCAAATTGTCATTTTTTTTTACTGCGCGGTTTGATGATTAAGTGATCATGTGACCCATCACGAGTGTCGAAATGACGTTTTAGTTGGGTTTAATACTCATATCTTAGTGAAGTTTTGTCAGTCGTATGATTGTACGTTTGGGCTCAAGGTGTTTGTCTTGTTGTTGCCATTTGAGTTGATTTTTGTAATTTAAATAATTTATTCATCCTGGAAAATACTTTTCTTTATAAAAATTCTGGGACAAAGACATTCAGTGGAAATTTATTCTAGAATTCTAACGGGAACATTATAAATTGTGATTCAACGAGGAACTGTTGCCTTCTTTACAACGACCTCATCGACGTAATCGCCTTCCAAATTGGAACTTCATCGAGATTCGAACCTGGATTCAATTAGAACTGTTTAGTGATATTACTTATATTTTTCAATTCTAGGATTAATTTTTGGATTATTTTCACAAACCGTAAGTCCTATTTCATATTTTTATCTTGCTACTTTTGTACGAGCCTACACGTAAATATATGAAATTCACCTCCAACATGATCTTCAGCATGAGTAATCGTTTCTATATAAATCTTGGACGTACGCATAATACATATTGTTATCTGGCTAGTCCAACATTATCTTCAGCATGAGTAATCGTTTCTATATAAATCTTGGACGTACGCATAAATACATATTGTTATCTGGCTAGTTAGCCACCTAACTGATTTCTGGACCCGGAGTCACTAGCATCGGCAAACAAGTATGGGTAGGCCTTACCTCCGTTGTCGTTATGGCCTCAGTGTTTACTGTTAATGACAATGTCGAGTGAACCCGCCCTCAGGCAATTACACTACTGACCAGTTACGAGTTCCCCGAAAAGAATAAAAATATTTTACAGATGGTATATTACGATTCATAAAAAAACAAGTCACAAAACGTGTGCATGGAAAATTAAGACTAAACCACTGCAAACCTATGGTGTTAAAGGCGGAAGATGAAGGACATTTTTATTCAACAAGCAATTAAAATTTAAATTTTTATTATACAAAATACATACCACTGCTCATTCATAACTTCTCCAGTTATTACAGTCGTCTGTTCACTGAAATATTGGTCAAAAATTACCCAGATGAAAAAGTAAAAATCATACCATAAAAGGACTAGAAACAGATTCATTCAGTAAGGAGTTCATAGTTGATAGGTTCATTGAAGAAGGAAAGGAAATAACAGCTAAAAGAACAATCACCTTTTTAGATTAAATTCGGATCCATGGGAAAAACTACAAAATACCTGGCTAAACATTCAAGTGATGAAAATTTCTTTGAATTACTAAGGCAGTTTACAAATATGACGTCCAGGACGCGGAGAAAGACATTCAGCCATGCGTACACATGGATAGCTTTGAATGTTTGCATGAAATAGCACCATTAAAGAAAAAATGTTACTTACCACTAAATGATGCAAACAGAAGATTATCGCTATGTTCTTAATATAACGAAATATTTCAGCCTTAAAACACAAAGAGAAGCACCTGACTATTACGTAAGGAATGATACATTTTTTATGTGGAACATCTTTGGGAAATTTTGGATGTCTGCTGTAATAAGTATACACCTTTGTCCCTGTTCAGAATTATTCTGCTCCCAGATTAGCACATGATTCATGTATAAAAATATTGTAAGAGGCTATGACATGATTATAATGGTTTCGATTGAAGGTAGAGGTGAAAATAACTTCATACCACAGAGATAAGCTGAAACATATAACGAATGCAACCCCTGGATAAAGATAATTGGATAAAAATGCATGATGAAGGATCAAAGTCAAGGTCATTTGTTATATACGTAGATTATAAGAGCAATATTTGTGGGCCATTAGCTAATACCATGCCAGTAAAATACTTCGGGTAGGCAACTGACGAACAAATCAAATGGGTGGAGAAAATGTATTTGAAATACCAAATAATTATACTGGTTGTGTTTTAGAAATAGATTTGGAGATTCGATTACTCTTGCATGACTATTTCCATCAATACCACTGAAAAACAGATGAACTGTTTCCGAATTAAAATTATTAAAGTCCCTTGCAAAAGAAGTTCAGAAGTTACAAGGGTACAAAAATTGTTATGTACAAAGAAAACTATGTCATACACTATACAAATCTTCAGTCTTACATGTTTTAATTATTTGCTTCTAATCTTGTAAACATGGATTTCCACGTGTGTGTGTGTGTGTGTGTGTGTGTGTGTGTGTGTGTGTAAAGGATAAATACACATACGATAAGCATATTATATAGGTCAAAGCAATTTTCACAAGTGGACCTTCGCATGAAAGTATAGAATACAGTGTTATTGAGCAGTAACCACTTGAAGTATTGTAGTGCTGCTTTTATAATACTGTGGGAAAAAGTGAATTGAAGTCCCCTCAGTTTAGAATGTTATCAAAAACAAATTATATCTATTGTAGCACTATCACGATGAATAACTATTATCATAAGGTATTAGAAGCAATGTAAGTACTTCCATCGTGGCATACACCAAGAATTCATTAACATGATATCAATGATGATGCCAATGAAATGTTAAATTTAAGTTGAATACTTATTACTATTAACATTAATCACCATCACAGCCACCATCTCTCTCTCTCTCTCTCTCTCTCTCTCTCTCTCTCTCTCTCTCTCTCTCATGCGGATGCCTATAAATTACCTTTAGTGATTATTAAATAACCGCTTACAATAATATTTATCTATCAACCATATAAAGAAAATAGGAAAGGGAAACTAATTTGTTATTCATCTCCTTCGGAGCACAACCTTATTGACCTATAAAGACTTAAACTCTTCGCAGGTCAAATGAAGAGTAGCACTATTTAGAAAGATATAATCGGAATCTGGATACTTTCTAATGTACTCTAGATTTCTCAATGTTGTAAAATAACATCATCTTTTCTTTTCAACATTTTCTATGATTACATATTGTCAATGCCAATATATATCCCTCACCTTTACGACTTCACTCTAAGCTTACACCTCGTTGAAAGGCATTCTAATCTAGCTCTTCATTAGAATACTCTACCTCCAAAGTAACAACAAATAAAAAAAAAATTAAAAACAAATCAAACTCGCTCGTCTAAAAACCGGAATCGACTTTCGGGGTGCTGCTGTGCTAATAAAACCTATACATACATCCATACCTACTTTGTCTCAGGTGGACAAATCTTATAGTACTATGCAATCTTAATTATCTTCCTTTTGATAAATATTAGTAATGTCGAATAATTCATTGTTATTACTGTCTTAATCAAATTGTGAACATCCAATGATGACAACTTCCTATAGACTTTCAAGATTTGGTACAAATTTTTTGGAAACCTACATATTCATATCATGCTCTTTTCTTAAACTGAGATTTTCAAACGTAGGCACTGAAATTGTTTTAATTGCCGATTTTGGTTCTTAGATCGAACGCTTCTTTCAATGAGTTTCTGTTCTCTTCGAATCATCTTATTAACTTCGGAATTCATGTGTGATTTCCACAACAGTTAAAATGATATCAAAATTATTCGTTGTGGCTACCAAAGATCATTGTAACAGTACATTGATCTCGAAAATCAAATGAAAACTATATTTAGTATTAACAATGTACCACCTAGAAACTTTGAAGAATTATAGCAGTTCCTCAGTGACATAAATTATTTAATGTCCCTCGTGTTTTTGTGTTTGTAAGTGGCTGTCGCAGTAGTGTTATCTGAGGTTGGCACAACGTTGTCTGAAAAAGAAATCTTGTATCAGATGATAAATATTTTCCAGTAATCAACAGAACATGCTTGATAGTTATATAACATTTGGAAGTAGACAAACCAGTAGGAAAAATCTAAACTCCTCGAAATCTTAATGTGCATTTTAATGTTCTTCTGAACCATTATCTATCAAGTTTTTGCTTTTTTCCCTCGAGGTAGCTAACGTCATTCCGAGATGGAATCTTACATAGCTGCTGATCAAAACTTCGTGTAATACTGTAATCTTTTACTTTTCACAAAGCATTAATTTTTAATACAGTAAATGTTTATCTCGTCAAATATATTTGAAACATTTGAATTTCGTTTTTTTTTTTTAATGTAATTTGAGTCAACTTCATATATTATATTATCAATTTGATCTCTTTTTGTCCTTTCTGATTATATTTATTACCAGGATAGGACATTTCTTATATTCTAATATTGCATGTGTACCATTTAGTTCTTTAACTTTGAAAGTTTTAGATTTACTTTTCTTCTCTTTTTCTATTGTTGTTCGCAGGAAAAGAAAAAAACTCGTATGATATATGTCTTAAATCCTTCATTTTGTCTATTACACTCTAAAAACGTTTATTTTTCAAAACTGTTCCTAACCACTGTTTTTTGTATATAGCATTTTTAATCATTTACTTTAACAGAAAAATGTCTTTTGCGAATTCCCAATTATTAAACAATTCATCATATCCATTCCATTTCACAAAAACACATGTTTGTTACTATTTTAATTATGGTCTTTAAAATACGTTAAACTTTGTGTTTGTCACATTGTCTGGAGCATTATCCTTCTCCGTGTGTTATATAGTTCAGTGCAAGATGGCCTAAAATTACTTGCCTGATTTTGAATACTCCTCGGTAAAGTTGGAAAGATATCGGTTTGCAAATATTATTTTGTATTTCAAAATTCTTACTCTTTCACCAATCTTTTTATTTAAGAGTTCCAAATATTTTGGTAAAAGAGTAACAAGTTTTCGAATAACCTTCCTAACATCAACTGGATGGTTCTGCATGCCCAGGACACAAGATGCTGAAGAGAATAGTGTACACCATCATCATCTGACCCGGTGATACAAGAAGAAACATGGGATGCGAATCTTGATGGACATGTCGCAGTTCCCTTTTGCATGAGCAGATAATATTCACCTAAAGCATCGTTCCATTTATATAACTTTTTTCCAAACCAGTATGGCAAGCGTAATACAATTTTGAAGTGTTTACAAAAAACATTGATGTGTACAGCATATTGTAACCTTTAAGCTTCAGCATTTAAGTTTTGTTTATATATAACTCTGAAAAAATGATTCTTAAAGTAAATTGATGACTAACCCCCTTCCATAATAACAGCTTTTGCCCGTACTCTGAGATCATATAGTAAGCATATTCTACAGGTAATATGACAAATAGAGTCTTCATGAAGAAACGGCGTGATCTATACAGCTCAATGGTTACACACTTGCTTCTCTCCTCAACGATCGATTCCCGGCACGGCACATGCCAATGTCCTATTTCATACTAACAATGAATTACGCAGAGAATATGACAAAAACGGTCTTTTTTACTACAGTTTCTTCAAATAACTGTGTTATAACTATAAGAAAATACATACTGAAAATAGACTTCGTCAAGGATTTACTAATTATCACAACTGTATTCATTAAAGCAACGGTCTAATTCTAAAAATCCACAGGATGTCATAGGGTGGTCTTGCGCAATTAGCCACGAAGCTAAGTAGACGATAATTATTTCGGACCTCGCATTTTCCGTATGCACTAAGCGTCATCCTGTATATGCATATTTGTCGCAGCACCGACAAAAACGCAAAGTCCTTGGTGAATTAACTGTATTTTACAGCATTCAACCGGAAGTTATGCTGTGGGCTGAGCCCAGTTATCTAAAGTGTTACTTGAAAAGAAAACTTGTGATTGCCTGTAATACAAAATTGACAACAGACCTAGACCTGCAGTCTCATTAATATTTTTTTCACCAACGTCATTTTGAAATATCTAAACTTAACAAAATGGCGTCTTTATTAAACATAAGCGCCTTAATTTTTATTGTATTATCGTATAAATATAGTATTTCATCCTGTAACAAGTACGATGCCCAGCTTTCGAGAACGCAGAAAGAATTGCTGAATTTACAGGGATACATTTTAAATTTACAAAATGATTTGCATCAGGAACGTATAGAAAGAAGAGAGGAAATAGAAGCCTTAAACCGGACAATTTCCCATTCCACGCAGAACAGTCAAGACAATGATCAGCCACGATGATGCCTTCGAAATTCCAATGCGAACATGGGTTTTGGACTTGACATTTTAGGATATCTTGGCCTGAAGAAAACAGAGAGCTTGCAAAGAGGATTTGAAAGAGAAAAAAAACCTTCGCATAATGGCTGAAAAGCGAGTTGATGCACTTGAAAAGAAGCTACAGATGCTCGAAGGTAAAAGTAATTAACAAAAGGCTGAGTTGATTACGGTGATTAAATTTGTACTTGTAAGGGACAATATTATTAGCGTTGATCTGCGTACCTTCAAAACCCGCCCGTATCTGCTGGAAAGGTGTATTTTTAAACATATGTTGATGATATTTTATTTTCAAATGCAATGTCGTTATTAAATATTTAGCAGAGCTGGAACTAAAAGAGAATGAAAGGAATTAGAAAACTCTTTCAAAAATAGATTGTTACACCGTTAATTTCAAAGCAAAACAAACTTATTTATTTATTTAAATATTAAAGTAATGCACTTAAGTTGTTTTGTATATTTCTAAATATTTGTGTATATCGCTAAATATATGTTCTGTATTGCTAAATATGTTTTGTATATCGCTAAATATGGTTTGTATATTGCTAAATATGTTGGTGAAACTGATTATTTCCTCATATTTACTTGTTGTAAATCACTTCCCCTAAAAGGTTCTTTGTTCGTCACACTTTTGTTCGAATCTTCTAAAACATTTGATAAGGCATGTGATCATATCTAGACGTTCTGTCGTGTACAAAACTGAGCTTTCACAAATAAGTATTTTTATATTTATTTTATCATTTTGAATAATTAGCGCTACAAGTATCATATCTGAGCCCTAACATTATTTTCTTCGTTTAATTAAAAGCCCCCTATAAATTCAAGATATTTTCTAGTAACTGGCATTCTCTTTTGTTCAGATTGTAGGAAATAATATTTTCTGTTTCCACCAACATTAATATTTGATCTGAAGAAAAGAAACCTCCTGCGTCAACACACGATTCGAATAAGGGGATATGATCTTGTACAATCTCATTTTGATTTTCTGAGACGGTCATGTGTAAGAAATAAAAAAGTAAAATGAGGTAATATACGAAGTTAAACTTTTGACCACGCTACATGCGTGTAATCTTATATATGTATTTTACACATTGTGCAAAATATGTTAAAACCTATTGAACAAGATTAAACATTTTTCAATTTTAATATTCTAGCTGCATATATAAACTGCTATGTAAAAAGAATGTAAGCGCGCTTTCATATATTACAAAACTGTTGTACAGAAAACATTCCATCAGTAAAACTTTTATTAGGAATGAGCTGAATGAATTATATAGATAATTCAATATGTACAATCCACATAGTTTGACTAGTACAACACTACCATCTGAGAATAAAATGTAGGTGAGTTCGATTTTAGCAAGAGAAAGTTCGTAAGAGTTTAGCATTTATTAAAATAGACCACATTATTTGCCTAACTACAACACGATGTGAGGATAAGTATTGGTCAGTTTCTTTTAGCACCGATGTTTCTAAGAGTAGTTCACTTTATTTTTTCACAGTTCATTTTCAGTTTTTCAGACGTTTTATTGTCATGTAAAAATGTAACCGAATGTATGGTTGTGTCTGGGTAAATACGTACGACTGACTGTTCTCTGTGATTTTGTAAGTAGTAACATTGCATGTATTCATGTTCTAACATCTAGATAGATAGATGGATAACTGATTTATTTATTGGTTCATTCGCAGCCTGTGCAATAGGTTCATCAATTCGTTAACTATTTGTTTTCAGATGACCTGAAAGCACAAAAAGCCATGGTTATAGCTTTTCAGAACAGATGACGCAGTATTGAAGATACCGGAGAAAGATTAGAAAATTTCGACGCCAGAGTAGAAACTGTTGAAAAAGATGTAGAAAACATAAGGACCAGTAAGTATAACTTTCATCAACGTTTTGCATGCTATACATGAAGTTGAAAGTTTAACTGTGAGAATGTGATAAAAATTTGCTGGTGATATTGCTGCCGTATCTTAAAGAAGGCACAAAAATAGCCGTGAAATAATAACGTTCTTTTAAAAAGCGTGTATGTCGATATTTTTAAATCAGAAATCTTTCCATAAGCAAAGTGCGTTTGAAAAAATACTGACCATAGAGTTTACTACACAAATTAAAAGTAATCAATCAACATAAACACACAAATATTTGTCACTTGTATCCGTATAACTCTGGGGGCGGGGATAAATTACATTTTGAAATATAATAGTATGTGATAATACTATAAGATGTTTGTAATTACCTTTGAACATTGTAATTATGCGCGTGTTTGTATGATATTTATTTTAACTTTTACTCTTTTGTATGAGCACGGCCTTTTCAACAATTTAGTGTATTTGTTATATCAGTTGTCCTCGCTCATTTTCTTTTGGCAGTTTTATAATGAATTCTATAGATACAGTTCATTCTTTGTGACTCTGTATATAATGTATAATAATTTCAAATAAAAATTTTTTATTCCACCATCTTGATGTCAGTGTTTGGCTGATGATACTTCAGTTCATTTAAGGAGCCTTTTTATACCTTCGTATAGAAATGAATGAATGTTACATTCGATGCGTTGGATATTCTGGGCTTGTGGATTCCACATTAATGGGACGTAAGTGCAAATCTGAGAAACCAATCTCAGCCTGCAGGAAAGCGATTTTATTTAAAACCAAAAACAAAACAGAGATCATGGAATACTTATTATTTTATCTTTCCTACGTAAATGAATTTTCCAATATAAAAAGTACATTGTTTTCACTCTTTTTCAGACGTCATGGCTAGATCCAAGCACGTGGCATTTTTAGGACGTCTAAAATCGACCCTCACCTCGTTTAGAATTGGTCAGAAAATTGATTTTGATGATATTTATGTAAATCTTGGAAATTGGTACCAAGCCTCCACTGGCGTATTTACAGCTCCTGTCGCAGGCCTGTACATTGTTCTCTTGGCAATTTCTTCGGACCAAAACTCAACCCCAAATGTGGAAATTGTCCGTAATGGCGTCATGTTATGCCGTACAGTGATGGCTGTGTTGAATGCCTGGTCAGTTGCCCCATGTACTGTTGTTGTTCGTCTCAGTCAAGGAGACCAAATCTGAGCGCAAGTGTTTTCGTTGTATCACCCTTCACACACAATCCGTGGAAATTTTTTTTCCTCATTTTCCATTGGACTCTTCTCCCCTGACAAATTATCGGGTCATCATAATTATATTTGATCATCTGCTGAATCTATACATTAACTTGACTCACCTAGAAAATTTATACCATTCTGAATATTAACAATTGTATTGTCTTGAATGGCGTACCAGTGGCATAAATTTTAATATACAATAAAAATGCTTTTACTCATGTACAGTACGTTATAACTTTTGTAATAATATCTTTTTAAGGATTGCTTAGCCGTTTGTTGAGGTTACTTGATATTTGTCACTCCACCATAAGATGTTTGAGTGTGTATGAGGCACGGTCCCTAAATAAAGAGGAACTTGTAGAATTCACAGTTGTATGATAATCATGACCATAATTTTAGAAACCTAGGCTCTATTCCCCTGTAGAACTCTGGTTCCGCTATGCGATAAATTAATAGCATATTCAGCCCTTCATGCTCATGAAACTCAAGAGATGAATATATTTATCTGACTTAAGGTATTACAGAAGCAAGAACTAGCATTGCAATACGATTAAATATGGCTCATAAACATTTACAACTTAATTCACAGTCGACTATTAGTGCACTGGACCTATCCATACTGGTTCTGCTAGTTTCTTCATGAACTCTACTATTCCAACACACTGTATTTATCGGACATGCATAGATACTCTGAATCATACCGGCATATACACATGTACATGTTTATTCACCACATGAACTGACATAGAATGACTTCTGAAATACTTTTATCCTATTTGCTAATGTTAGTTTTGTTGTTAAACCTAATCTATGTTCAGATAGAATGCAATGTAACCGAATAGCGCTCGACCGTCTTGAAGTATTTAAGCCTAGTGCTACAACTCTATGGTCATGAACTGAGTAATAGAAAGATGTAACCTGGCACATAATGACTTCTGGCAAAATTGTACCCTATTTGCCAAAGGTCAATTTTGTTGTTGAACCAGATCCATGTTTTTCCGAGTTAATTTTCCAGGGACGTTTATTAATCGCAATTTATATACTTGTCCAACATACCTGTCTGACCTCACCCATGTGTACACACCTGCAAGATACTTACGCTCCTCTTCTGACACTCGTATTCTCATTATTCCCACTATGAAAATGAAATCATATGGACAACGCCCTTTTGCATACCAGGGCCCAGCAATGTGGAACGAATTGCCCACTGCACTTAGTCACAAAGACAAAGTGATCTCATTCAAGAGCGCTCTTAAAACTCACCTATTTCAACTGCAAGAACAGACTTAAAGACCTAATAATGTATCCTTATAATGTATCCTTACCTTAAATATTTACAGCATGTTTTCTGTTTCTAATTTCGTGGTGTTTGTTTTTATTTTTATAATCATATCATTATATATGCTTTTTAAGTGTTGTCAAATGTTGTAAAGCGCTTAGAGCTTCTAAAGATTAGGCGCTATACAAAGTCCTCATTATTATTATTATTATTATTATAACTTAAACTATTAGTTTCAATAAATTAGACTGATAGTACCTGAATGATATATAGTGTTTACATTGTAGAAAAAATATTAGGGATCCCTTCTATATGTCACGCTAGGTGAACGACATTTTAGTTCAGGAAAATGCCAAGTATCAGCAACCATATTCACATCATTTGTGGCTATAATAATATAAAACAATGTTAGAAAATTTAAAATACCAGTAGCTGCATTCACACTCTATTTACGCTGAAAACAGAAACAAACGAATAAAAGGTCTTAAGATCTGGAATCACGTTCGTGATACTTATCTTAATGACTAACCGGTTGTGGGAATGGAAGGCGAATGTAAAAAATTTTGCCTTTACGGGACTCATATGTGCGCTCTAAAAATGGATATAAATCTACAGCGCAAAAAGCTTGATTAAGTGCTGTGCTTTGGGGCTTCAGACTTCTAACCTCTTGCAGGTACGAAAAATCTACATTTTTTTTATAGTTTAAAGACTTTTATTAGGACCTCGATGCATTTTGTTTAAAGACATTATTGAAACAATTCAGTTTTCTCTTGCAACATGCTGCATTATTTTAGTCTTTTATTCTATATTATTAATTATGAATTATGTTGATGGATTGTTTGAAGTTACTATGAATGTATATGCATTGTAATTGTAGTCTTGAGTTATTGTTAAAACGACTCCATACCAGCTTCATGCTCAATTGATTTAGAAATTAAATGTGTTTGAAGTTTTTTGAATTACAAAAACGTAATATTTCGGCATTTAGGACCCAGCATTTATCAATTTGTCTCTAAGACAAAATGATTCCGCTATTAGTTAGAAGTCTTGAATTCTTACTACATTTTAAGTATAATTTGTCTGTCTGTCTTTGGTTCATGTGATAGTTATTTATTTACATCAAGCTCCAAAGGACAGGGATTTTAAAATCTTATGAAGTTGGTAATCTTTGCATAAGTACAATAATTTTATGTGTAATTCTAACACTCTTAAGTGTAATTCTAATCATTGTATGTGTAATTATAAATCTTGAGCACTGATTGATCTTGACAATTAAGAGATATACCTTTGGGGCATGTGACTCCTGACCTCTTCTTGCAGTTCAAACCCAGTACCTCTCCACACTCCAGCGATTTAAACAAACACCTTCATCGCCCAGAGTGACATCTCTGCAAAAGGTGACCAGAACGAATAACACCTCTCTCTCTCTCTCTCTCTCTCTGAAAGTGACAGCAATAAATACAATCCAAACTAGCAACAAAACATTTTAAAGAAAGGAGATTTTGCAAAACAATAAAGCTCGACACCTTTCGAATATGTAAGCCTAGAGAGATAGAGAGAATAGAAAATGTAATACAGCAGTTAATAGTCAGAATAAACGACAATACGACTAACATAGGGTCTTTGTACTCAATGGGATGGAAAGAAGAAGAAAAAAAAGCACTACGAAATACGTCAGAGCTAAGTAGAAGATGTTGTTTATCGGTGTGCATCTTTTCAAACACACAATCAATACCTGGTTTGTTTGAAGTGTTGAAATTCATGGTCTCATATAACTCCACGGGGAAGCAAACTGTATATATATATATATATATATATATATATATATATATATATATATATATATATATATATATATATATATATAATAACATATAAAAATGATCGAAATACCCTCCACAAATATCCACTCGCTGTCAACAGAACAGCTATTGTTCAACCAATCGGTATACCACTCAAAGGAGAATCATGACATTCAATAATTCAGCATTTCTCAAAATGTTAATACTGCCAATTGTTCACTTCTTTCATTTCAGATATTCACTATTGTTTTAGTCCATATCTACTTTAGTTCTCGGAATCCGTTTAATTGAATTGGTAGTCCTGATGGGGTATAGGACCAAGCAGGCTCCCGATAACGACTCTTTGTTTAACATGAACAGGACGCCAAAACATTTGCACGTGCGCTCTATTTTCACGTTTTTCGTGATATAAGTCAAATGCCTAATTTCAACCCCAGCAACCTGGTTCAAATTACTGATCTATCATTTTTAGATAACTTCTAAAAGAAAATTGTCCTATGAATTGCCAAATCTGCTTAAGTAAGTCTTGGCTTCTAACTTGTTAAAAAGAATAAATATGTGCGTACAGATGCGTAGCTTTTGAAGACAACTCTTGATTCTTATATCCACGTTCATTAGTATTTCAGATGAAGCATTCTTCTAAACTAGAATATACGATTATAGCCATGATCAATCGCTGGTTACCTAAGGAAAGCATGTGTGTCCATTGCTCTTTCTCGCTTTATACAGCCAAATATTAGCAGTCTATGCACCACTAAAAGTTCAGCATTTTATAGGCTGATGAACAATCAATCTTTGCATGAAACAGCTATAATAGCATTACTAACTCAAATAAAAAAGAAATAGAAATTATCAAATTTATTATTGGTGTTGTCAATAAGAACAGGAGTCGTTTGTGGGGTGGTGACTTTTTTCTTGCTGTCTCTTTTCACTTCTTTCTTCCTTAATTTCTTTTTTTTTTTCTTTTTCTTCTACTCAAGGTGACGACATCATTTTTTTGACCCAGCTTTTATTGCTTATCGTTTGGGAGCAGGGGATGGTGTCAGCAAGGAAGCTACAATCTTATTGGGTTTTGGAGCTGATGGAGTTGAAACATTTCTCCTCTTACTTCTTCTTCTTATTCTTCCATCCCCGTAGCAGTATTTGTCTTGGCAGCTTAATGTTTGCTTTTCATTATAGTATTGAAATTTTGCAGAGTAGGTTAAACTGTTGCGTCTAAAGTTTTCTGGTGAAATAGTATTAAAAAATTGCAGTACTTCATCGTACGTTGCGATTTTTCTGTTTCCAAGAAATCGGTTCGATGCATCACATATTGCCATTGTAACATCTTGGTAAGATTAGGACTTGGAGGTAAATAAGGTATCCGTTGTTTGTACCAATGATTGTGTGTGTGTGTGTGTGTGTGTGTGTGTGTGTGATTTGGATTTTTAACGTAACTTTAAAAAAAAATTCAGTCATATCGCTACGATGTCTGCAGTATGGTACTTTAGAGTGATGTCTTGCACTGGGGCATCATGCCGCAGACATGTAGCATCATGTCCCACCCAGTCTCATTATCCTGACACCAGGCCGACCAGTCCTAACACTAACCTCTTAATGCTGAATGCCTAGCGAGGCAGCTGTGAGTACCATTTTTATAAGTCTTTGGTATGACTCGGCCCGGGTTAAAATCCACGGCCTCCCGCATCCAAGGCGGACGCTCTAACCGCTAGGCCACCGGAGTGGTCCATACCAATGATGGGGCTCCATCTATAGTATACATGGAACTAAAGTGAGTGTTCGTCATTCCATAAGATTAAATGGCACAGTGTGATGTTTTACCAGAAAAGGGTATTCTTGTAACTTTCTTTTCCCATCATTAGCTCATGGCTGTTCATAAAAATGGTCCAGCAATCGATCCTAACAATGATTCAGCCACTTTTAGCAATATGGGTGGAAATCTTCCTTGTTGAACCACCATGTTTTTTTTTCTTTTTTGACTGAGAGGCATTTTCTTTCTAACCTTTTGCCAAAGAATGTTCCGATATTGCGAATTCGACTTTTTGTTTGGCTTCGGCATTAGGATCTCATTTTAAAATTAAAACAAATAATGATACGTCCTACAAAAACACTTTCACCAGGTTTCACAACAACTTTTTTGAGGTTTTAGGATCGTTTCTTCAACCTGTCAGTAGTGACAACGCTACTTTATTGGGATTTTATTCAGAAAAGCGTTTGGTTTTATGAGTATGAGAATGATGCCTGGAAGTAATTAACGTGCTGTCAACGTAAACCGTCGTAATACTTCTTTGAGATTAGCTTCTAAAAAATATGACTGTACATGTGCATTTTCTTGCGACTGATGACATACAGTGCACAAATAAATTTGGCAGACGAATAAGATTGAAAGGATGTGATGTTGAATAACGTTTGCAAGAAAAGAAGCGCAGGATGTTTTTATGGTTCTTTTCCCCTCAGACAGATGCCAAAAGGTGAAGTGAAAAGGTCACAACCTCCTTCTTGGCACCAATGGTGAAACAAATTGGTAGGAAATCTAAAATAATCGAGTGTATTCGGTGTTAACTTGATCAGTAAACAAGCACGAGGTGTTGAGTGGCATCGTCATACTTATAATTCAGCCAAGGTGTTCATGTTTTTCTAACACTTGCATCTGAGAATAAATCCAACTTATGAATTGAATGCGTTTTCTACGTTTTGATTGGATGTAAATGGTCACGTGATACTGATCTGGAATTTTTTACACATCGATAAATTCTGCGGACTACTTTTGGTCCCGTTTCCAGATCCTTTGATGTGAAGTTTTATCTATATCAACGCTTTACACCCTCATAATAACAACAACAAGATTCCACCCACCCACTCCAGTGATTTCCGATAAAAGATGACAAGCCACATATTACAATCAACCATTAGAAGTTAAAACAATGTAATTTCACAGACCTTCCTGCACTCCAACACTCACCCCTTCTGCCGAAGAAGGCATATGGGAGGCTTTAGAAGCCAATCTTCGGAAATTATTGCATTTCACCTGGACAGCATGTTACAGCAGCGGTTAGTAAAGGTCAGGGTCATATGTCAACCAAGGAATATCACTAAAAATGGACCTGATTTTGCTTTTGAAAGATCGAAATGCGTAGAAGGTAACAACGACGTTGCTATAACAACACGTGCCATACGCAAGCGTAATTTCCGAAGAAAAGGAATATTCCTGGTTTAACCGCAACAACCATTTTTTATATATTAAAATAATGATCATAACAATATATCACTGGCATGACCCTCTACGACATTCTACCCCGTATCACTGTGTAAGGAATCGATGAATCTTGGCTGGCGAAGATAGGGCTATGTATTCTATCGCAGTTAAGAGGCTAATGAAAGAAAACTTCCTTGAACATAAAAACGAATGTTTTGTTGATTAAATCTGCTGATCTGATGTTAGAAAGGAAGTAAGATGGAATTATAAGGATTAATTTGAGTGATTAGGTAAAATTTACACATCGATAAATACCCAACCATGATCATTTAATCTTATATTGATCTCTTGGACTTTTAAACAATACCACATCATGGACATTGAGCCTGTCGGTGCGATGTGCTTTACTCTGTTGAAATAAATCTTCTTCGGTTTCTCCTCACATTTAATCGACGATGGCAAGATGTATTTGACTAAAGTCAGACACATTCCAATCATCTTTACGAGGAATGTTGCCTACAAATGAAATAGATTCTCCTTGACGTTCTTGAAGTGTGCAAGTCGATTGCGATTCTTTATAAAACCACACAATACATTGAACTGGACGATTAAACATGCGCCAAAGTTAGATTCTTCTAAGCCAATCATTCACCTGAATGTCTTTCATTTTGAGAAAATATTCATACTTTTACAAATCGGTATCTAGTGGTTAATTATATGGAACCAGATTAGTCCCAGACACACACACGCGCTTGCGCGGAATGAAGTTTCTTCCTGAGGGGATGCTCTTCTCCTTTAAAAGAAAATTTAATCCCTCTAAGCCTTTGTCTTCTGGAAGTCTGTGTACCATTGCCAAATTGAAAGTACAAGATTAAACATTGAAAGTATTCTTAGTTAGGGACCGTTGATTAATGTCTGACTAGTTATATACTTTCAAAACAAACGATCCTCTTATGCATTGGGTACCATTGGGTAAAACGTCAATGGCGTAAATGATGCAACTGTTCTTTGTGTTGCACTTTAATCTGTACGAGCTCTCTGTAAATGTTTTCTCGCAGCTCACAAGGCAAACAACGAATGATATCTCCTAAAGTATCAGTGGGGATCATAATCATGGTCCTCCAAATGAAGGTAGTGACAGCACGAATAGCATCTGACATATTCCAGGAAAACTGAGTATTTATACTCCCATTCGTGCATCTTCGGACCACAGCTGAAACATTGCACTTGGTCTCCACTTCTCGAGTACACAAAGTAAGTTCTGGCTAACGATTTGGTACTGGGTATTCCATCCAGATCTTTGGAACATTCTTTGAACGTCTTGAGTCGATTTTCAAAGCCACAAAAGCCAGGCACAGTCACAGGAATTGTGTATTCTTCTTAGATTTATACATCTCGATGTGTTAGTGGTATCCATGGTGATTTGCCAGTGCATGGATGAGATCCGTAGAAAGCTACATGTACGGCATCACTCTTGTCAGTTTAGCCAAATCATCATGCTGTTTAGCCTTCGCTAGTAGAGCCGCGAGGCACAAAAGCGGCATCGCTTTCGACTGCTGAGGAGCAGCAAGGTCGTACTTAATCGCTCATGTCTCAGGGCACGGCACCACTCTGAGTGCAAGGCATTGCATTGAACTCGCGTTTATGATTCAACTTGGAGTCAGCAGTGGGTCCCTCACTATGTTGCTTTGTCATTGTTGGTGAAAGCGTTTTGACCTCAAAGTTGAACATGGAGTCTCTAGTGGGTCCCTCACTCGGTTGCTGTGTTGAATTATTCATGATATTCCTTTCTAGATCATCGCTTGTCTTTTGCAATCAAGTGTTTGCCATGGAACTTTCCTCTTTTTTACTGGCGCTCAGCGTGTCCGTAGGGTAATGTTTTGTGGTCTGAAAGTTGCACTTGTTTCTGGTACAGAGTGTAATAGAGTTTTACCAAAGGTCGCCTGGTGATTTGTTGGTACATACACAATTATGTCTGGATCCAAAGTTTTTACTAAAAAGTGCTGAGTTTTCCAAGACTGTAAAGCTTCTTTCAAGACGATAAGGTTGACGACTTTACTCCATCAACAGTTGACCGTCCATCCCTTGACTTTGCACTTGGTATGAATTTCTCCATGTCGGTCTCTATATTGGTACCCGTAATTTTGGGGGCCACCTCTAGCAAAACCCATAAGAGTGTCTTTTAGGTGCTCGTTGGTCCATGCGCTTAAACAGTCCCTATTCATAGATGGATAATGGCTATCAGGCCAATGGATGTACATATAACTGTTGGTGTCAAAGTAAAGGACTCGACCTCCTAAACGTTCCAAGGCTTCGTACAATTTTAAACGGGCATTGGCTTCATGTACTCTGCAATGAAGGCATTTTCAAATTCGTCGAGGAAGGTGGGTGAAAACTCTCTCACATCTTCGTCATTCACCAAAATCAAATCTGCACTAATAATTTCAACGTGTTTTGTAAGTTTTCTTGTGTGGTCTACCAGTTGAAAGTGGCGATTTGGATCTTCCAAGTATTAGTTATTGGACAATATTGTACATTTCGCCGAATTTCTTCACAAACAATTTAACATGAGTCTAGTCTTACGGCTCTGTGGTCATAAACTAAGTAACAAAAGGAAGCGAAACCAACAAGTTTTGAAATCTTAACAAATAATTTAATTATCAAAGTTATAAAATGAGAATGGAAGAGGATCTTAGAGTATTATTAATTGAATCTAACATAATCCTAAAAAATAATCTATTCAAGTCCAAAAGAATCGAACATTTCGAATGAATTTCAGATCCTCGAATGCATTGGTCTGCCAACAGTCCCGATGTATGAAAATGGCATTGTCCAGAACTCCTCTGAATAATTCACAAAAGTCACAGAATAGTATTTTAGTCCAATGAGCACTTTGTAGTTCCAATGAATAAACTAAACAAATGTTTCCTCTCAAATAACATATAAACACAACATTAAATACATCTGCAGACTGATATTACAACAAGAACATAAGAAAAAAGACTGACCAAAATTGTCCAGCTGCACATACTTATATACAAGCATAAGAGATGGAAATGCATTATGCTACTACACAAACTTTAGCTAGCAAAAGTAACAACAACTTACAGTCAGAATAAAATGTTCAAAATTATAAATAAACATAACACTAGCAAATGATCGTCTTTCTTCTTTTCTCCACGTGTTCCAAAGTGATGTCTTTTAAGGATCAGTGTCGTTTTATAAATGTCTATTTTTCTTCTGAAGTCCGACGCGAAGATGGATAACCGCTTGTTTGTTCTTTCAGTTTTAGGAATTCGCTGAGTTAGCAGAAAATAAATCATGAACTCCAGACGTCGTTCTTTCAGTATTGTTCTGTGGTAGAGAAGTGTCAAATTCCTTATATTTTTTAAAGGCGGTATCCATGATCCAGAACATGAAACAATTGAATAATCACCCACGTTCCTGCCAAAACATGTTCTTCGTCCTTGTGGCAACAAGGTTGGCCTGGATTACATATTTTGGCACATCCTACCGGAAACATCGGTGTTTCATGCCGATGTGTTCTGTCAACATTTCAGGCTGACCGCAGGAAATCCTGCATAACGTTTAAAAAGAATACACATTGATGCGTTTGATTTCTTATCCAAGAAATTCGTTTTACTTCGTACAGCAAGTCTATCACACTGGTTCATCCTCCAAACTGCCATTTAGTCTGAGTTTTCTCTGACGCTTGCCACCCCATTTTTGACATTTTG
>JAECUM010040727.1:0-25638 GCA_016617855.1 Megalonaias nervosa
TATATATATATATATATATATATATATGCATATGTATATGTATATATATATATATATATATATACATTGTAAGTTATAAGATAAAAGATTGGTATATGACATTCCAGTTCCAACAACTAAACTCTGCCAAAGATGCAAAGCACAGATTCCAAAAGGCTCCGTCCCCTCCATTTGTTTCTCGATGTGTGTGGCTATTGTTATTGCCTCTCTCTCTCTCTCTCTCTCTCTCTCTCTCTCTCTCTCTCTCTCTCTCTCTCTCTCTCTCTTCTCAAGTGGCCTAGTAGCTAGATCTTCCGCATCGGATTCGGGAGGTCGCGGGTTCCAGCCCCGGCCGAGTCATACCAAAGACTTATAAAAACGGTACTATCAGCTGCCTCGCTTGGGGCTCAGCATTATGAGGTTAGTGTTAGGACTGGTCGGCCTGTGTCAGGATAATGTGACTGGGTGGGACATCATGCCACATGTCTGCGGCATGATGCCCCAGTGCTAGACATCACTATAAACTTCCACACTGCAGACATCGTAGCGATATAACTGAAATTTTGTTCAAGCTACGTTAAAAATTCAAATCTCTCTCCCTCTCTCTCTCTCTTTCACACACACACACACACGGGCGCGCGCGCTCCCGCGCGCTCTCGTGCACTCTTGTGCACATGAATGGTCCCCAGCTAAAGGTTTATACTAATCAACATCAGAAAACAGTGGTACGATAAACATAATGAGCTAGATAATTACACTGTAAACAATAAGTTGCATTATAGTATTCAATAACAAACTGCCTTCAGTGTCATTCTTTCTTACGAGTCTATGCTCTTAAAATAAGGTCAAGTTCAGCAAACAATGTTACATTACAATAACACGTAATGAAATGAAAAAAATTAAAATTAACAGACAAATAATTAAATTAAATATACATAACACTTCCCATCATAAAGAAAAAGAAAGATTTATACAATATTATCTTTTTACTATTGATTAAATATGCATGTTGTAAAAAAGCATAGGATGAAATCTTATGAATGACACAAAGTATACATGAAACAATATATTTCTGTACACGTTAAAGGGCATCTGCTATTAAACTGTCTTTTCCCTTGATGTGCCTGATGTCAAATATTATATTCATGTAAGAACAAACTCTACCTAAATAATCTCTGACTTTTGTTTTTCATCTTGAAAGTAAGGGGGTGTGATCATTAAACACAATAATCGGAGAAGGAGCTGAACTAATGTAAACGTCAAAGTCTTGTAATGCCGATATCAAAGCCAAATATTCCTTCTCGATTGTGGAATAATTTCTCGGGTGCTTATTTAATTTCTTAGAAAAACAGCTCACTGGATGATCAACACCATTTTTGTCTTCTTGAATCAATACTGCTCCAATCCCAACATCACTTGCATCAATAGACAGTTTAAATGATTGACTGAAATTTGGAGCCGTAAGAACTGGTGCACTCTTAAGTATGGCCTTTAACTTCTCAAAAGCCTCCTGACATTTTTAGACCCAAGAAACTTGTTGTTGCTGTTGTTGTGGGACTTAACGCCATTTTTCAGCACACGATAGGCTATACATGGCGGCCAGTATTAATGGTGGAGGAAGAAACCGGGAAATCCGTGGAAAGAACCACCGACCCACGAGAAGTTACTGGCAAGCTTTCTCACATATCCATGTTCGCCGAATCTTAGAATCGAACACACGCAGACAGAGGTGAGATGGCAGTGATCCGTAACGGAGAGCGCTTTAGACCACTCGGCCACTCGGGGCCTCGAAAAATAGAAACTTGGATTTCGTGCTTAATAAATTTGCCAGGGGTTCAGCAATTACGGAAAATTTGGAACAAAATTTCCGATAGTATCCAGCTATACTCAAAAATCGCATCAGTTGCTTTTTACTGATAGGCACAGGGAATTCAGATATAACCTTGTCCTTAGCATATATAAATGTTACACAAGCATGGCAAAACTCACTTTTGGAAAATTTGTCAAGCTTCCATCACTGAGTCTGTCAAAGAATTTCCGAATTGTCGCAAAATGATCTTTCCAGGTGTCGTTGTAGATGATGACATCATCGATGTAAGCATCACAGTTACCTAGAGCAGATGTAATCATGTTCAGTAAACGTTGAAAAGTACTAGGCGGACCTTTCATCCCAACGGTATCACTTTATATTAATAAAGTCCACCTGGAGTCATACATGCCGAAATTTCCTTTGCCCTTTCCGTCAGTGGAATTTGCCAAAATCCTTTCAGAAGGTCAAATTTGGTGACATACTTTGCATTTCTTTATCAATGCAGTCATCGATTCTTGGTAATGGAAATTAATCTGTTTTAGTCGCACTGTTCTCCTTTCTATAATCAGTGCACATGTGGAAAGTTTTATCTGGTTTCGGAACGAGTATACATGGTCAACTCCAGTCACTTTTATTGGGTTCTATAAAATCATTTTCCAGCAAATATTCAATTTCTTTTTTCAAGTATTCCTGTTTGAGACGGTTCATCATGTATGGGTGTTGTTTCACAGGTTTGGAATGTACAATTTCAACGTCATGGTAAATTTTGTTTGTTCTTGTAGAAACATCTGGAAATAAGTGCTCATATTCAAGTAATAACTGTTTAAGTTCATTCCTTTCTTGTTGTTGCAAATGTGAAAGTTTCTGGTCCAGATTATTCATAATTTCTGAATTTCGAAGATTTGGCACACCAAAATGAATAGTGTCCGATTGCATTCCTTCGCTTAAATCCAAACTGAGTATGCCAGGTACAACTAAATTAATTGCATGATTAAACTGGCTCTTTCAACATACTTCTTTAACATGTTTATGTGGCAAAGTTGTTTTTGTTTTCACCTCCCAGGAGTATTTATGATGTAATTTAAATCATTTACTTTCTTTTCAACTGTGTAGGGCCATAATACTTGGCCTGAAGAGGATTTTGTGGTATCGGCAAGAGTGCCAGATCTTTATCACCAGGCAGAAAACTCCTTTCCTTTGTATTTTTATCATACCTTAATTTAATTTTTGACTGAGTAGAGTGCAGATTAGCTGTTGCAACCTCACAAGCCTTTGACAACTTATACTTAAATTCAGAAACATAATCGAGAAGATCAATTTCGGTGTCTTCATTAGAAAGAAGTTTTTCTTTGGACAATTTCAATGGTGCACGCACAGTGTGTCCAAACACTAGTTCAAAGGGACTGAATCCTAAATATTCTTGAACTGATTCTCTAACAGCAAACAATAGCAAGTGAATGCCTTCATCCCAATCTTTACCCGTATCAAAACAATATGATCGAATCATATTTTTCAAAGTTTGATGAAATCTTTCTAAAGCCCCTTGGCGCTCAGGGTGATAGGCAGAAGATTTGAATTGTTGGATGCTTAATTCGTACATAACTTGCTCGAAAATTCCAGACATAAAATTTTATCAGATTGGACACATTTGGGAAGGTCAAACTGAGTAACAAAAACTTTATCAAAGCTTTCACTATTGTTTTAGTTTTAATATTCCTGAAAGGGATTGTCTCTGGGAATCTTGTTGACGCACACATTATGGTCAACAAGTATTGGTTACCTGACTTAGGTAAGGGATCGACACAATCTACCATTATGCTGCTAAATGGTTCGTCAAATGCAGGAATAGGTTGCAGATGAGCCTTAGGTTTCTTCTGATTGGGTTTCCTCCCATGTGACAAGTATGAGAAGATCTGCAGTATTTACAAACATCACTTTTAATTTTTGGCCAACAGAGGTGATTCAAGATCTTGTGATAAGTCTTATTAATCCCCAAATGACCAGCCAAAGGAGTTTCATGGGCCAGACTAAGAATTTCCTGTCTGTATAATTTTGGAACTACAATTTGATAGTTCACTGACTACTCATCAACAGCAGGGAGCTCGGGAGGTCTCCATTTTCTCGTAAGAGTCCCATTTTTAATGAAATAACAAACAGGTACTTCTGTGGCTTCAGTTTCACTAATGGTCCTTTAAAACAAACAGGAGATCTCAGGATCTTTTCATGCTCGACGACAAGTGATTGTCCTTTTTCACCCTGATTAGAATAAAAAGACTGAGTAATTAAAAGAGGATCACTGTGATCAATACCTTTTGAATGATCCAAACAAGGAGTGAAAGTGACCTCACCAAAAGCCTAACCAGTACATGTGTCAGCTAATGGAATACTTTCCTGATCAACATCATTCTGAAGAGCTTTCTTTGCCATATCTCTAGTAACTGCACCAGCTGGGTATAAATCAGGGAATTCTTTTTCAGTAGGATCGACTTTCTGATCCAAACAAGGCTTGTCAGTTACAAGTGAATTAACCACAAACTTATCTCCAGCTAGGTCATTGCCTAGTAATAAATGAATGCCCTCAATGAGTAAAGAAGACAGTATTCCGACCGTCACGTGTCCTGAGACTAAGTCTGATAACAAATTTACAAAATGGAGAGGAACATTAAGAAAGTCGCACTCTACTCCCTGAATAAGAACACTCTCATTAGAAGAAGACTTCTCAGAAAAAGGCAAGGTACCTGATAATAAAAGACTATGAGAAGTTCCTGTGTCCCTTAAAATTTTAATAGGGATTGGGTTGGCTGAATCACCCATGAGTGATATAGAACCCTTCTACATGAGTGGTTCATATTTCTCCATAATAAAGTCAAACTGGGGTTTATTAGACCCAACAAATGTATTTGCTTTTAATACGTGACCGTCACCTTGACCTCTTAGAAATAAGAGCCTTTGGAATAGGTCTTTCTTGTTTCTGATGCTTAGTTTTCAATTTATAGCAATCAGAAATAACGTGTCCATTCTTCTTACAATAGGTATACGTAGGAGGAGATAAGGATTTCTGATCAAACTTATCAGAAGCTTGATTTCTAAAAGCTGTGCCAGATTGAAAGTTAGAAGCTCTCGGATTAGGCTGAAATACTTTTTGCCAGAAGACTGCTTAGTGGAAGACTTGCCTACAAAAGAAATTTTATGAGCTAAGGAATACTCGTCAGCAGTTCGAGCAGCGTTTTCCAAGGTTTCGACCTTATGCTCATCAAGATATGTCTTAACGTCACTATGAAGACAGTTCTTGAACTCTTCAAGTAATACACGTTGTCTGAGATTTTCGTGATCTTGATCAACTTTCTTGGCTAAGCAACACCTATCAAATAACTGCTCTTTTTTCTCTTGCAAATTTGACATGAGTTTGTCCAGCTTCTTTTTTATTGTTCCTGAACTTTTGCCGATAAGCCTCAGGGACTAACTCATAACCCTTTGAGATGCATTCCTTAACCAGATCATAGTCAAGACTTTGCTGTAGTGACAGTGAATTGTAGGTATCACTAGCTTTACCAGTAAGTACACATTGTAATAATAGAGTCCAATGCTCCTTTGGCCATTTCAAATTTTCAGCAATTTTTTTTTTCAAAATAAGGAAAATATTTGTCTATTTCTATGTCTCTAAAAGGGAGCACTAACCTAATATTCTTGGTAACATCAAAACTTGAATTTGTACGTAAAGCGGGAATGTGCTTTTCACTTTTGCCAGCTCTAATTCTCTTAATCTAAATTGATATTCCCTTTCTTCCTTCTCTCCTTGCATTTGTATCTGTCTGTCTGTCTGTCTCTCCTCTTTCTCCAATTGTAACTACATTTATTTCTCTTCTTTCTGTAACTGCATTTGTTTCTCTCTCTTCTTTCTCCAACTGTAACTGCATTTGTTTCTCTTCTTTTTGTAACTGCATTTGTTTCTCTCTCTCTCTCTCCTCTTTCTCCAACTGCAACTGCATTCTCCTCTTCCTTTCCTCTTTATCTAATTACATTTGCTTCTCCTCTTTCTGAAGTTCAAGCTTTCCTAACTCTAATTCCATCTTGTATTTTAATTTTAAATCCTTTACTTTTATGTCAGAGTGTGATACAGACTTACTGATCGAAAGCACTTTTATCCTTAACATTCTTTTGCACCAAATACTGGACCAAAATGTTTTTATTTCTTGCTTCGTTAAAGAAGCTTTTGCCTCAGAAAGATAATTTTTTTCTGGCAAGCTGAAGCAATTCATCTGTTTTCAAGAAGTCTATCTGTTCCTGGGTAGGATTTGAAAGAAAGATCTCCACTTTTGATTACATTATAAAAAAAGCCTGTTGATTTCAATAAAGATTTCTAAAATAAAAAATAATGTTTGGGATTTAACAAATTCAAAAACTAGGGGAATTTAAATTTCAAAAAACAAAGTTTTTTGAAATATTTTATCCAAAATTCATGTATCCCAAGGTTGAGCACCCAATTTTATGTTACTAGTTTATGCTCTTAAAATAAGTGACAGAAAAGAGTGAAGACAACAAGCTTTGTAAAATTTAACAAATAATTTATTTCCCTAGTATACAAAGTGAACAATTAAGAAAAAAGAACTTACGGTTTTACGAATTAAATCCAAAAATAATCAAAGAATTAAAAATAGAAGTCATAGTAATAAAAGTCCTGAATGAAACTGAATTCAAGTTCCGATGAAATCCAAATGGAAGGCGATGACGTCTGTTGTGGCTAGCGAAGTGATGTTGTGTCAACAGTCCTTTCTTGAATGACAGAAAATATTATTCCAGTTTTGAATTCAGTATAAATTCCAATAAATGTTTCATCCAGGAATTTTGTAGGAGCACTTATGTATTTCCTGGGGAAAGAATCACTTGAATTCAATAATTTGAAGAAAATAAAAATTCAACCCAAACTGGTCACAATATAATAACAACTTAACGTGTCAATTGTTTAGAGCCCAACTAACAAACGTCTATCAAAAACAACAGTTATACGCTAATTAAGACGCAAAACAGATTCCTTGACGAGGATCAAATGTTCATTCTTCTAGAAAAAATATAAGTTTGTGGCAATTGATGCATGTTACTTGTTACGTAATCCACGTATCACTTTGACTTAACCTAATGAGTCTTACTCTGAGAAAGGAAAAAAAAAAAAAAAAAGTTGTTTACCAAAACTGTCACTGATTTTAAAACTAGGTCAGCAACTAGATACGATGTTTCTATTATTATTTGTTTACGTGAATGAATAAAAAAAAAAAATTAAAAAAAAAATATCAGTCAGGTCAAACAGAACTGAACTCAATGTTACAATACAATAGCATGTAATGGAATAAAAACATTTAAAACCAACCAACAAATTATTAAATTAAATATACATAACATTCTCAAGCTGATTCAATTCGTTGGATCGATGAGACGAGAGAGAAGGACAGAAGTATAGAAATAGTGCAAAAAGAACAAATTTTACATCACTGAAGCAAAAAGTAAAATAATACCACTTATAAAAACAACACTGCTACTGCTACATTAATTATAGACTGTACTTCTACACCGCTGGTTTCCTCATAAACGAGACATGCAAATTATTATTATTATTATTATTATTATTGTTGTTATTGTTATTATTATATGAACACACACACACACACAAACAAACAAAAATGCACTCTAAAATAACGTGGCTTTTAAAATTGTTGGTATAAAGCAATTTGCTACAACAATACTATTGGTACATCTAATTGTGATCCACCCATGGCGCATTAATACGCATATATAAATATTGTGTATATATATATATATATATATATATATATATATATATATATATATATATATATATATATATGTGTGTGTGTGTGTGTGTGTGTGTGTGTGTGTGTTACTGCATTTGTATGGTCAGTTCAATATGATGTACAGGTGATTTGTGCAGTTGAATCAACTGAACCCGTGGTTTTTCTTCTGTCATTTTTTTGAATCATAATGTGGGGAAAACATGAATTATTTTAATTGAAATTGTCATAAAGACGTTATGGAACAGCACAGCCATTTCGTTTTGAATGCAGTAAGTAGAATGCGATTTCAGTTGGATATTACAGTACTATTTTCGGTGTGTATTAGGTTTTGACATGGGTCATGAGATTCGGACATGCTGAACGAACTCAAAAAGTACATTTTGGGGAAATTCAAGATGCATAAATGTACGTATATTTATTACCATTCTTATTACCAGCTAACGAAGACATATATTTATGCTCTGTCACTTGCATGCTCGTTGTTGGAGGGACCCCAGCTATGACCTGTATCATACATTTCTATCCCTCGTCTAACAGTGTATCAAAATAGTTAAACGGAGAATATTGCACAACAACTGTTGTGTGGCAGTCCATTTAGCGAGCGGAAATAATATTTTTTCGTCGTCTTCGCATATTGGCACTGAGGCTCCTACTTTCCTACCAAAACCTTCAGGTGCATTGTTTCTCGAATTTATTATTTTGACTGACTTGTAAAATGGTACGTCTCTGATATATATGGGATAGCCCGTGGCCTCCATATGCTTTTCAATGCTATTTTTATAGACCCTAGAGAGCATTGGTCATAATATGAACCATTCTATTTGCGAAAGGTTACGAATATTTCTCCTAATGGTATTTTCTATTACTGCGTTTCTCACTTTTATTGTTGACATTGCGAATAGCACGTTCATTCCTTTGCTTGCTTGAAAGTTTCATATGTGACTCTGTGAGCTTGTTCACATCGTTATCATTATCATCTCAGCCTTCAAATGGACAAAACAGCTTGTTTAGTTCATCCACAAACAAATCTAATAAACCAAAATCTAAAGCATCTACTACATGAGCCTGCATTATTTGTTTACAGTGTAGTTCCTAATTCACTATACTAGTTTTAGACAAATGTTTCATGCAGAATCTTGCCGTGTAGTACGGAAAAATATTTAATGATTCTGACAATGTAAAGTTAACGGAGAAAAGATTGAGCACAAAATAATAGGTTATATTTCAACAGTAGGCCATCGGTTCTATATTAACCAAATCCTTTATAAATTTCCACTGATTAATCATTAGCGTTGTAATAAAATAACAATACAAATTTTAATAATTCCAGTCTTTTAAATGAATTAAATATGGTGCATAATTTCATCGAGATCACCCCCTCCCCACTACCGTGCATAAGGGAGATAATATGGGGAAGTATGTGGAGTGAGAGAAAAAAAGATAACTGAACTTGCACCAAGTAAAATACAGGAACTTAGGACTTCGTAAGGGTTAGGTGTAAACGTTTCATGAGAATTTAATACAGTGTTCGCAATACCAGTGATCCAAAGTTGCAATAGCTTATCAAAACTAATATAGTACATTTATTTGCAAGGAGAAATACATGCACTGTAATCTCCTTAATGTTTCGTTTATTTTCATTTCTTTACGGTTTATAAAACTTGCTAATATTGGTCTAAAACGTATTATTTAATATTTAAATGTCCAAAGGCCGTTCTACCCTCCCTCAACTTTTCTCTCTCGCTGTGTGGGTTGGTTACGCAGCAGACTAATCGACCAATAAAGAAACACAGGGACTGGCAATGAATAAATGTCTTCATGATATGTCTCTCCAACCCCACCAACGCATCTCTCTCTCTCTCTCTCTCTCTCTCTCTCTCTCTCTCTCTCTCTCTTTCTCTCTCTCTCTCTCTCTGTAGAAAGATACCAGCGGAAATTTGTTTAAAAAACGAGCGTGGCGCACTTTCCCTATGTGTCAAGTGAAGATGTCTCTTCATCTATGAATAATGTAAAAATGTAATCACACAAAGCAACAGAAAGGAAAAATTTAGAAATGGAAGGCGGAAACAATTGCATGGCAGGTAGCAATGTTAATTAAATCATAATAATGTTTTAGATAAACTGTAATATATTTAAATGTTTGAATTACCTCATGCCATTTCCTCGTTTCGCTCAGTTTTACCTCTGACTCTTTTAAATATGCTAGCCGGTATGTGAAAGCCAGCGCGTTCAACATTCAAGTAGTTAATCATGCTGTGTTTGTAGTGCTCTATTTTCTTCATTGAAACCATCTTTGTTTCTTGTTTAAATCATCAGCGTGTCTTAAATTTATTTAATCATTATGAATGAAAGTGGTCGTTCAAGAACTAGAAGAAGCAACTTGCAATTGCAAATGCAAATTGCAAATGAGATTGCGACTATGCGCAAAAGGTTATGTATTATATTTAATGTGGACGCACTGGACAGGGCTGTGCACGGTTGATTCCTTCTGTCGATACACATTTGCTTGTAATCAATCTTAACTGCGTTGGAAATGCAAGTATGTGTATTTGTGTGTGATGTAAATAAAATAAAATATATGTATAGTATGTACGCTGTATCTTTTATATACCACTCGTTGAATAAACTATTCATTATAAGGAAACTCAGCAAGTCTCGTTTCCTTTTAATGAAAATGTTATACATCTCGTGCCATATCGATGCTACAATCAATTATATTGATTAAGTAAAATCAAATATGTCTCACAAATTCTGTTCTGCAGTTAAAAATAAAAATAATAAAAAATATTTTGTACATGTCTTGCAATACAATTAGCGTGAAATTCATAACACTGAATAATCCATATCTTCAATAAATACTTCTTCAAAAATTACTGCATTCAGGTTTACGTCTTCTGTGTTATTGTCAGGTGGAGACATGGAGACAGAAATCGAGTCTTCAGCAAAGGATACTGTGAAACTGAGTACTGAAGTAATTCGTGGGAAAATGGGAACCAAATGAATAGTAATGCTATCAAATATTGCATTTTAAATTTGTTCAATGTTGATTTCAGTACTTTCATATCTTGTACATGTATGTATACTACAATGGACATGTAGTCATTTTGGTATATGTCAAATCATCGTATGCGTTTGTTGCAGTGGAAACGTCAGTGTAGATGTAACGAACACTTGACCGTTATAGATATGCCAGGTACCAATCAACGCTGACAGATTTAAATTTATCGTTTATGACATGGTCCACGTGCGACAACCAAAACAATATTCTGTTAAAAGGTTATTCAAGCATACCTTTAAATTCTATAAAATATGAAGTTGGTTGTCACATGTGGACCACCTAATTCTTTTTTTAAATAACAACTCCAATTGTAGCACAAAATCACCAAATATGTCTTCATAAGTACATACATATGCCGTCCTATCAAATAATTTGCAAAAAAATCCCCAAAAAACAATTGCGATTTTATGTTTTTCAAATCTTAATAATTTCTTTTGGTCATGGTATTATCTGATAAACTAATTTTTTGGAAAATCTGTTAATTTTGGGGCCAATAATAGGCCTTCCACTCGTTCAAATTGGGTCTATATTTACCGGACATCGTATAAATCAATGACATATCAACATAAATGGTATTTTGATGATGTCCGGACACAAACTTTTATAAGTATTTAAAACTGGCTCCACAGTATAGAACAATATTTATTACATGAATTTGTTATTTTTTATACACGTACAGGCTGTTTTATTCTTAACCAGTTCAGGAAAATCTATGTACAAACTTTCTTTGATTGGTTCATATCTATATGGTATGTTAAATATTTAATGCTTTCAAACATCCATTTTGTACCTTAGCTTATTTTCTGTCCAAATTTAACATTAAAAATGAAAAACATGCACAGTGGTAATATCCATTTCACCTCAGTTCAATATACTTAAGTGGCTTTGTTCTACATCAAAATTACATATACTGTGCTTGTTCGCCTTCCTGAGTCTGCTAGTACCTAACTCTCATCGTTAAGTTCAATTGAGCAATCCATGAGCCAAATTGCCAATTATTTCCAATTTATTTTGTGATTGTTGCCGCCACAAAATATATAAATATTTACGCTTCGTTTGAATGGATCTATGAGTGTTAAGTAATACTGTTTAAATAAATCTAGTTTTATTTCTGTAAAAAGGTGTTAATATGAGTCGTAATTTATGTCTCCTTAGAGTCGGTTGGCTTACCTTTTTAGTGGAAATATCATGTGCTGCAAAAACATTAGTAGTGTTAACCGTCGAATCTGTGAAGTGGTATTTTCCAGTTTCGCAAGGGAAAAAATAACCTTTAACCCTGTAACGTATACCGATATCTAATTTTTCGATCTCTGTATGTGTTCCGGTCTTGGAATCATTGTTTGCATTTAGTTTTTTCTCTTTCTGCAAGCACTCTCGTCTTTCTCTATTATAACACAGTGATATTTTGTTTAATTTCATTATAGGCACCATAGCAAGAAATTGAGTAATATAATTAGGTTTGAATTCTATACAACACTCATAAAAACGATCCTACCTTGAGTACAAATACACAAATAGTAGCTTTAAATTTGTTGCACTCACCAATTTGAAGGTGACAGTTCCGCTATAATTTTAAACTCGTCTGCAACCTTATTGCTTTATATAATTCCCTTACATTCTGATACAAGTGTCTGTTAATGTCTGCGTGAGTTCGAGTCTCAGGCTCGGCTAACGTGGGCACGTGAGAAAGCCTGCCAGTAGCTTCTCGTGGGTCGGTGGTTCTTCCCGGGGTTTTCCAGGGCTCTTCCTCCACCAATTATACTGGCCGCCATGTATAGCCTATCTTGTGCTGAAAAATGGCGTTAAACCCCACAACAACAACAACAACTGTTAATGTCTACCGGAGAGTGTCTGGAATGTAACACATCACCAATAATGGACCACGTAACTAAGTACATAGCAACAGCTAGCCTATTAGCGGCGTGCCATTTATTATTTTCTATGGCTGAGTTGTATATCTTCATCTGTCTGCGCTGATAATATTTTCATTTTTATTTTTCGAAATGGATAAATATATATTTACTTCTGAATAAAAACCAGGGTATTCTGCCAGCTATCCCATCTCTCTCTCTCTCTCTCTCTCTCTCTCTCTCTCTCTCTCTCTCGATTAATCGATCGATGGATCGGAAAAGTAAAAATTGACAACCCTTAAATGCAGAACTATCTGCATAAATTGTCACCAGCGTTGCAACACCTTAATACATTCATGGATAATCTCCCAAATAATTTAACATCATTTTAACTAAATCTAGATCTATTGCGCTGATCATTCAATGTACATTTGACCTTTATGTGATGTAGAAAGATTATCAACTTTCGAAATAATTTGTAATGTATACCCAATTTATATCTTACTACAAAAATGCCAATATACTGCTTACGGATCGATAGCCTTTCTGGGAAAACTATGGATAGCCTTTCTGGGAAAACTATGGTGGTCTACTTTGATGACTACTCTGTATTCAGTGAGCGCCGACAAATTGTTATGCAAATTTTGTACTGGAAATGTCATTAGAACATGATTCACACAGCCTGCAATGAGAATGGTGGGCATTCTATTGGAGCTTGTACTCAACAAAACTGACTTATTATTAGACGATCGGATGAGGTTCTGAAAAAAGTCTTGACAATAAAGAAGGGACCTTTTTGCATGCTTTATTTTGTCTTTCTTTTTTTATTACAAACGCTTGATTTGAGAATTGTGGCGATCATAGTGTACATGCATTTTGCATATCCATATTAAAGATTTTCGAATGTTTGTCTTTCTGTATGTGTGTATTGGCTTTTTAAAGCAGCTTTAAAAATATCGCTACAATGTCTACGGTGTGAAAGTTTATAATGATGTCAAGCACTGAGACATCATGCCGCAGACTTTTAGCATCGTGTCCCACCCAGTCACATTATCCTGACACTAATCTCTTAATGCTGAGCGCTAAGCGAGGCAGCTACTAGTACCGTTTTTATAAGTCTTTGGTATGACTCGGCCGGGGTTCTAACCGCGACCTCCCGCATCCGAGGCGGACGCTCTAACCACTAGGCCACCGGAACGGTTAATAAAGTTTTTCTTTCCTCTTCTTTCTTCGTATAAGATACAAAACTCTGTCCTGGTCATGCCGCATTTCCATAATAATATGCTTGACGAGTTACCCAAAGACCTTTCCAAACATGTCAATAAAAAGACCTTACGACACATCAATCAATATAGTTTCCCAATATGTCAATCAACCTTGCTTACTATCTACTTATCTAATTACGTATGGCCGAGGGAATGGCTAGCGTAGACCTGGTGAGAGTAGTTGGTATCATGTTACACACTGTGGATCATCATGTGGGGAATGTTATAAGGTAGCTTTGAGAGAAATTATCACAGAAACTGCTGCCTTGCCTTTACTTTAAGTTGGGAAAAAAATGTTTTTTAGTTCATGAAATGATTCAATAACCTTTTCTGTACCTTGGTACAGCATGAAATGTTTTCATATGCAAATGGTTGTGGACGGGGCTTTGATACCCTGGAAGTCGGTTCAGATCTATCGCTATTCAAAAACTTGTTTTTAACAATTCACTATGCAGGTCTAATTTATAATTTCGTTTGACTGAAATGCATGGAAAACAATATCCTTATGCTGCAACTTTTGAATGAAAGGTGGTAACAATATATATTTTCTATCATTACGAAATCTGTCCTTTTTCATTTATGCAAATCAAAGACCTTTTGATTATTTTGAAGTAAATTGTCGATAATATACAGGGCTGGTCAGCAGGGTACTTGGACCCTACAGAGACTGTGCCCCTGCAACGCATCCCCTATTCCCTATGCCTCTTATCACCATCCTGTACTCATGGACTGACGTTTGTTTTTATGGCGATATACCGTCTCATAAAGACAAATATATAAATAAGAATCATACTGAATACATGTATCAATATGTATCAATATACACAACTTCATTGGAGGTTTTAAAAAAATTTAATTCACTCAGAATCTAGACAATGTGTGAAGAAGGCATGGAAAAACAAATTTTTCTTTTATAGAGTCTGCGTTAGAAATTAACAGTAAATACATCCAAGTTAATTGCGAAAATCACTTAGCACACGGAGGGTTATATGTAAATGAAGATGAATTAATTGATGGGAAGATATAGCTGACACAGGTATTTCGTGATGTTAACGATACCTCCGACTGACCTTTACTTGAACATTTCATTATGATTGATCAGAGGATATGTACGAGTTGATTAAATACCTGTGAACGAAATATTTCTCAGGCTATAAATTGAGCATTCTTTTATTTTTACAACTTGTGAATGATTACATGTAAAGTAAGAAATAATTATCACGACAATTCGTACCTAAGAAAGGACTTGATCACGTTGGAATATAAGGAACATTAACTACGATGCGTAATATATGAGTGAAGCATTCTTCCAGACATAAATCATTTTTTAAATCGCAGCCAAAAAGCTATTGCGGTTCAAGTCTGATATGTAGTTCCGGAATACCATTATGGAATTTAATTCACTGGTTTATTAAATGTCCCATTCTATCGCTGTAATATTATTTATTATGTTGTAAGAAATTCGTGTCTATTAATTTAATTATGTTCTTAAACTACATGTCTAATTTTTTTTTCGTCTGCTAGCCATATCTAAAAAGAGACGAACACGATACTCTAATATGTATATTTAAAAAAATGACGTGACGGACAAGGAATTTATCGGAGATCTTTTACAAGTAAAAAAATGGTCTGACCCAGTTTAGGTTCTTACAAACAAAAAATAGTAAGCTAGTTTTGTTCCGTAACCAATGGTTACGTTTGACATCTACTGAATCTGACACGAACCACGTTGCCATGAAAAATAGAATAATTGCACATTTACTTCGGTGAGCGAGCCATAAACCCAGTTGCAAGGTCAACTATCGCATACTGCTGCAATATCTAATTTTCTGGTACTACCACCTTATCAGGTCCAAATATTAATGTGAACGGAATGGATTTCTCAAGACCAAAATCATTTTTATATAACATAAGATCTAAATCCAAAGCAGAGGTCAACTTTATATGCGTCCTTATTTTGTGTCCTTATTCTGACCTATGAAAGGGGATATTAGTACGCGTTCACTAGATAATGTCAACAAGAGGTAAATATATATTTATAACCTTTTTTTGTTGCCATTTACACTGACATGAAAGGAAAGCCCAGTCAGAAGAACCATGAATGTGGACAGGTTATTTGCCACGTATACACAGTACAGCTCTATCAAAATGATTTTTTATTGGACCTCATCAACTTAACGTATAGGCAGAGTTGCGAACACGCCGTCAAACTAATGCACTTTACATATTTCCCAAGCGGGCCAAAATATTAACAAATGTTCAAATAAAGATCAAACCGTCGAGCCACTCCCTGATGTACATATACAGTACCATAAAGCAATCTGTGTAACAAGTACCACATTTGAACCTAAATACACGTTAAGCTTTATAATTATCAACATCCCTCCCCCCCCCCCGGTCAGCAACAACACCTCCAAGTGATGCCATTACTGATGTCTTGCAATTGTGTATTCTTTAAACATTTTGGCAGTTTTCATTTTCACTTTTTTGATACGTGAAAACAGTTGTAATTTTCACAATTCAAATGAATAACATTCCAAGGATCAACTAAATTAACTTATTTGATACGAATGAGCTTGACCAAAGCAATTTTGCTTTTTGCCCAGTCCTCGATATTAGCGCATTGGGAAGGGAAGTAATAAAGAAAGCTCATATTTCAAATAAAATGGCTGCGAACGTTCACACTGTTCACCATGCTGCCAAGCCACGCTAAGTCTCTGTATTTTGCCACCCAGACTTTGATTTGAATGGCCGGTCAGGTGGCCATTTTGCATTTGCATAAAAGACCTAATACTGACATATTGGGATTGTGTTAACGAAAGAGTAACATTAATGCTATAAATCTCTCGTTTAGGTAACACAGATTACTTTGACCAACGGAAATGGTGGTGTGATACTTCAGAATCTGACCTATGAACAAATGAGTCATTCACTGAAATTTGGTAATGAGATGAAGCCAGAAATATGCTTGAAACGCAAATGGAAGTTCAACGTACTGTTTAACTTATTTGATAACGATCAAAATCGTATGTATGTCCATGTAATTATAGGTGATTGAGGGGGGTATAAGATTACCTATTTGACCTACAATTTTAATGGTGTGTGTATGTGTGTGTTTGTGTGTGTGTGTGTTTGACCTTCAATAAGCTTCAAAAAAGGAGCAACCCGTGCACTTATCACATCGCGGATTTGGGCGGTGACAATGGGGGGGGGGGGGCATGATAATATTTGTACAGCAAATTGATAGTTTGTACTTATAACAGATATACATAAACACAAACACTCTGGGTCTTAAAGTATGTATCAGAAAGAAAATGAAACCATCAATTTAAGTAAAATCAAACAGCAATTTATTTCTGCACGATGCAAAGTGAAAATTCAAAATACACTAACATTTTTGTAAATTAAATCCCAAACGTCCTAAATGTCCTATAACAAGTCCAAAACTATAGAATGTTCTGAATGAATTCCAGTAGTTTTGAATGTCTTGATGTAACACAATGATACAATCCAGAATGTCTTTCAATGAGTTCACAAAAGCCAATTGTAACGTATTAATCAAAAACTCGTTACGTACGTCATTAAATTCCAAAGAATATTTACACTGAATAATTCGTCTCAAATTGTATATGATGTCAACAACACAAATGCAAACTCTGATCACGGATCCCCACATACTAATATAGAACAGGAATAAATTATTACTTTATCAAATCCATATTAATACACATTTTCACTTGACCTAGATCGTAATAAAACACGAAGTTTTCCAAATGAGTAAACCTTGTCCAACTGTAAACAAGGCAGGCATTGAACTCAAATGCTAAACATTTTGTTTATAACTTACAATCATGCACAAAAGTTAGCTATGTAAACATTCTGATTACAACTTAAATCATTAACAAAAGCTAACCACACTATAAATTAAATATACATAACAATATATAATGGAGACTCATTGCATTTTGACATCCCAACAGTTTACTGATCATATATCACAATAATCTCCTCAAACGACCTACGTGATATCAAACAATGGTTTTCGTTTTATGCGGGAAGAACCAGGCCAAGAGCTTTTAAGAGCCGTCGCGTTATATGTAAATCAATGTCTTTTCTTTGTTGAACAATTGAATGATCCGTAAACCACGTCACGTGGTACAGGGTTCCTAACATCAGGCTCCGGCTGTATTTTCGGTATTTTATTCTGTTCATCCGATTATATTCCAGTCTATATTGTTCCCTCTATATAAATATATACTAGTCTACATACAGTGTTCCCTCTCCATAAATATATGCCAGTCTACAAAGAGTGTTCCATCCCTATGCATATCTCAGCCTACATACAATGTTCCCTCTCTGTAAATACCACAACTTGCATACATTTTTTTTCTATATATCAGTATCTCCGTATACCGCTGCCTCTCTTATAACACGAGTAACGTAATATATCGCATTAAATTGGATATATTATTTCCACTCACTGTGTCTGACTTAATCATAATTATTGGCTAATATGAACCAATTATACATTGTTGTCTTAATATTAATTATCGTTTTGTGTGTTGTACATTAGTATAATCAATCCATGTGTGTGTGTGTGTGTGTGAACACACACACACACACACACACACACACACACACATATATATATATATATCCTTCATATTGATGCAAATATCCACCTTTATATATATATATATATATATATATATATATATATATATATATATATATATATCCTTCATATTGATGCAAATATCCACCTTTATAATCACCCATGCATCGAACTTTCTATAGCTCAATCTATTTTAATGTGAAGTAACTTAAAATCCTTAGGATAATATACTGTAGAGAAAATCTTTCACATTATCATGAATTACATTAAAATTTTGAACCGTGTTTTAAGGATTTTAATATTCATTTCTTTACTTTTATTAAACTTTTTACTGAATTTTATCATCTTCATATTTTAGATTTTGGTATTAAGTACTTCTTTGTCGGGAGAGGGATGGGATCATTTTCAGGAAGCGTTTTTATTTTTCTTCAAAATTCCTGATTTTATATGTTTTGGAACTGGAATTTTAACAGGCAACATGTAGCCAGTATTGTGATAAAGTGCGGTACGTACATGCATGCATCCAGCCATCCAGCCATCCATACATATATACATACATTGTAAATTATATATATATATATATATATATATATATATATATATATATATATATATATATATATATATATATATATATATATATATATATATATATATATATATATATATATCTTTAAAAGCATGTCCACTTACGTGACTACTAAACAGGTCTTAAACAGGTGAGCTGTTTTCGATCATTTATTTCAAACTGGCATGTAGTTGCTGCCCAAAATTAAATCACGTGAAAGACTTCATTAGTCTGAGCAAGCACGTTCGACACAAAACAACATATCGTTTGAAAACAGCAAATGGTTCTGTGTAAAGTTCTCAAGAAGACAAGGCAAAGCAAGACTAGTGACATGTAAATGCTTGAAGAAATAACAATTAGAAAACTTAATGCAGTGATTACTGAACAAAACAGCAAATTTCACACGTGGTTCGTATTTACTGCTAAACAAATTTATGTCAGAAAACAAAGTGATGAAGATTGTTATAAAATGCGGCTTACCTTTCGCTTCCTTAAAATTCAGCCTTTCAAGTTCTATATTGGAATAAACAATAGCTACATCCAAATTTAGCAAATGACAAGTCACGCTCTTGCGACTTAAAACAGATGTCGAGGACGACTAGTTGTACAAGATGACAGCAGTGCAGCGTAAAATCGTCATTGGAGCGTGTGATCATAACATATATTGATAGCAGCTATATTAATTACCTTGAGGCACAGAGGTGTTTAACCCTTGTTAGTGCCGGTGTAAATCTTTGGACCTATTGTTGAAACGTGTCATTTATTGAGTTCTTTCTTATCGTAATAATTGCTCCATTGTTGAAATCCTAGATTAAAGTGATTTACACTGAGAGAGAGAGAGAGAGAGAGAGAGAGAGAGAGAGAGAGAGAGGAATGGACGGATTGATATACTGCATTTCATGAATACGACAATGTGTCCACCAGATACGTATTAGGATGTAAGTAAATATAAGCACAATATTGCTAAAAATCATCTTATAATAATTAATAAATTCCTGTAAATATTTTAATTTTTAAAACTAATCTTCTTTATCTCAATGCCACTAATATTGTGTAAATTTCTACTCAAACTGATAGGTTTTCATCCATTTTGTGTCGCTCCATGCGAGAGTAATCAGATATAGCAATTAGTGATCACGACTACTTCATCCAAATGTATGCTGGGATGTTAGAGTAATCAATGCATGCTGGGATGCTAGAGTAATCAATGCATGCTGGGATGTTAGAGTGTCAATGCATGCTGGGAGTAGAATCAATGCATGCTGGGATGCTAGAGGAATCAATGTATGCTGGGATGCTAGAGTAATCAATGCATGCTGGGATGCTAGAGTATCAATGCATGCTGGGATGTTAGAGTAATCAATGCATGCTGGGATGCTAGAGGAATCAATGTATGCTGGGATGCTAGAGTAGTCAATGTATGCTGGGATGTTAGAGTAATCAATGCATGCTGGGATGTTAGAGTAATCAATGCATGCTGGGATGTTAGAGTAATCAATGCATGCTGGGATGCTAGAGGAATCAATGCATGCTGGGATGCTAGAGGAATCAATGTATGCTGGGATGCTAGAGGAATCAATGCATGCTGGGATGCCTTAGGAATCTTATTCTTTGAGCTTTTACCGTGATGATTTGAAACGTGAGTACACTCATCAAAACTCATGACTGTATATATAATAATGTTTGTGACGATTTGAAATGTGAGTACGCATTAAAACACATGACTTTATATATAATAATGTTTGAGTGTTTGTTATGATTTGAAATGCCAGAATACTCATCAAAACCCATGTCTGTATATATAATAGAGTTTGTGATGATGAAATGTGAGTACACTCATCAAAACCCATGTCTGTCTGTATATATATATATATATATATATATATATATATATATATATATATATATATATCTAATAATAATAATAATAATAATAATAATAGTGTTTGTTATGATCTGAAATGCGAGTATAGTATTCCAAACTCACGACTGTATACATAATATTATTAGTGATGATTTGAAATGTAGAGGTAGATCCCTATTGTTTAATTTTACTGATTTTTAGTCGTACCTTCCAATTAAAGTAATCACTATTACTAACAACAACAACGACAACAACAACAACGACAACAACAACAACAACAACAATAATAATAATAATAATAATAATAATAATAATAATAATAATTAAAACAGTTTAATCGCTATAATAATCTGATTGTTCTTGACTGTCAAAGGCAGGTCATGGACGATATTACTTCCAAGAAGTAAATAAGTCATCGTCACGGCATTGGCTATTAATCTGAATACTCTCTTAGTTATATGGTTACCTAATAAAACCTAACAAAATCACGTCCATTCAGGCTGTGGAGAGTGTAGGACAACTAGGACAAAATTCCTGTGTCCCACAGTGGTCGGGGGGGGGGGGGGGGGCACATCGCCGACACAATTTGTAATTCATAGGGCCTACTGGAGAATTTTTCCTAGCGTTCGCAAATCCTGTCCGCGGTCCTATTTCTGTCTAATTTTGGCGTCCTCTACAGCCAGGCGCCTTAGGCGACCGCATCGTTCGCCTCCTATATTTGGTCAGACCCGCCCTGGATGTTTAAACACTCTCGTTCATTGATAATTACCTTCTGAATGACAGCTATATAGCTTGTACCGTCCATTATGATTTTATCATTACGAGTCATGTGCTCTCTTCTATAAGTGGTGTCTAGTTTAATTAATAAATAAATTAATTAATTTAATGCCAAGTCTGATCAGACATAATATTTCAGTCCAACTCGGCATGAAACTTAAAGATATAACCAATTTTAGAATGTCATTGAAGCATCCATAAGTGTGTTTCATTGTTTCTCTTTCGCACGAATTGTTTGCCCTGTAGAAAGTTGTCACGCACGCCCTAGCATTTGATTGGCTCAGTGAGATTTCAAGGACAGAGCAGGAATGCCTTTGTTTACAACTGTTTGAGTTACGTTGAAATCATAAGATTAAATTGTTCCATTTGTTTATTTGAAACGCAAAAGGACACTATATAATGAAGATACACGTACCATGCTTATTCTTTCAGTTATACACAGTGTTAGTAAGAGTCAGAAAAGAATTTGTAATTTACATGTTGTTGGATATAGCAGAGCAGGTACATTTTCATAGAAACAGTCAGTATTTGGAGGATTAAGTGATTATATCCAAGCATTTGAATATCTAATTTCATTGGATTATATGAAACTTTTCAAGGACTTCAGTAGTATTCTTCGTTCACGAGACTACATTGTAGCAATAACATTTAGATTATTAATTCTGTTGAAGTCATTGTTATCACGGTAACACATAAGCCCTATACCAGTTTCGTTCGGAATACCTTAGAACAGTTTCTGGATTAATGAGAAATTGATAACAATATTATCAGGATTATTAGGATTACATTCTAGGAATTCATACACTATAAGCTATTTTAATTCGTTCACCTTCTTTGATTTTATATTTTGTTTAAATAAATTTATACTTTGGAAACTTGAGCACTCGTTAGGTTTTACCTAATCTTATCACTTAAGTTTAAGCCAATATACAAATGGCCAATAGACAAGATGGCCAATAGACAGGATGATGGTGGGTTAAGCTACGCATGGATAAATCAAAGTTTTGGGTCAGTTAAATGGTCAGTAGAACAATGACTAAAAGATCAATACATACATGCTTGTGCAGCTAAAATTTATACGTCATTTAAAGGTCTTAATGACAGGATATTTGAAACTAGTTTGGATTTCAAAAGATGTATTTCTAACTACAGAAAAATATATCTAAATGCTTAACTAAGTTTAAAACTGCACATGATATTGTTTCCCGTTGAAACTGGCAGATGTTCTAATGCTCCCTTAACGAAAGATATTGCACACTCTCTCAGTCTCTTGAAATAGGTTATGAATATCACTACCTTCGGTCACGTTCTTATTTTCATGATGAAAGACAAAAATGATATCTCATGTGTACACTATTAAGGGCTAATGTTTATAAATGTAATTAATTAATCAATACATGAGTACGACTCTTGAAATAATTGCAGGTTTTAGAAAGCGTTTTCTGAATTTTGTAATCCCAGTGTCACGAGCCTCCTACGGTATTATTTCTAACACCGTAGAAGGTAGACAATCACAAGTTTAGATAGCTCCAAGCCTCCAGTCAGCAATGCCGACTGTTTATGTGTATAAAAGACTCAAGGTGAAAGGTATAACAATTTAATAAATATCAGTGTATTCAACTATTTCATCGACAATTTCTCAACCGTAATTCTTTCAACAAATACAAACAACGACCTTTTCTCAGTTGCCAATTACTATCATCATATGAAAATTAAAGTCTTATGAGAGTGTTTTGGCCTTCGGTGTTGATTCTGTTACTCGTTTTTCTCCTTTGGTACTTCCGGTACCGTCGAATCCGTGCTCTCCTTCCACTTCCGGAACTCTCTTCCACTTTTCGTTCCGGCACTGCGCCTCCACACAAACTGCTGACGTCACAATATACCTCTCACATGTTCTCAACGTGTCTTCCCTCTCTCCGATCCTAGTATGTCGCCTCTCACACCCACCCGGAAAGAGTCCTATGGAATTAGAAGGGACGTATAATCTTGTCTCCTTGCTCTAATCTCAAGAGAATTAACCGCACTCTCACAGACCTTTCATCAGAATAATGGCGAATAAATTATAAGGTCAACTCACGCACTCGCATCTAAATATTCCATACACGCTTTGTTCTATAATAATTGTGTTATAACAATAACAATGTTAACAAGTTCTAATACATGCACACACATCCCCAATTGTTAACTTCTCGATTTAGTAAACAATCATCATCAATAGCAATCATACGCATTTCCTACCCTACGAATTATAAAAGACACATACAAATATACAAATGTCTAATTAAATGTGCACAGATCCAACAATGACTAACTCTGCATAATTCACAATCATTATATTCATATACTAATAAAGCAAGTACAAGTTCTAACACAATTCACTAATAAATTCAGTTATGCATTACGATGCAACGTATTAAATTACACAATCCACTTCGATTCCAGTATAACAATCTACATACGTTAATCTTGCATGCTTATAATTCGCTATTCGCCAAGTTACGATATGTTGATAATTCAGCTATATATGGAAGATTCCAGTTTTAATAAATAAAATGCATATAATAACAATTCAATCTTACAGCACCTAATTATGAAAGTGCGACAAATTCGGGCGAAGATATGGTACCTCAAGAAGCCTTTGTCCGCAAATCCAAACTTAGAATTTCACTAGAATTCTTTCCTGCCGTTTAACGAGCGCACAACTTGGAGTACAGTCTAATGCCTCTCACGTCTCTTCAGTCCACTCTTGGCAACATTCACAAGTGTACTGATGGGAAAATGGATGCAGTCCGGACAAAAGCGGTTGCTATTGAGACTCCGACCAAGATTCGAATCTCTCGGTTTCGATTGGATACGGTCCGGTCTCTTTGAAAACTGCCCTGGGGTAATTTAGCACTAACTTGTTCTCTCGGGTTTCCGGTCTCCAAAAGCCCAATATTGCTTCCAAGCTGGTCGTGACATCATGAATGATTGCAAAACAAACAGAAGGGTCTGTACCTGGTGATAGAATTCCCTTTGAATTTAACCTCGAAAGGGTTGTTGCGTAATGGTTAACAACATAGAGGCAGTTTCTTTGTGTCCAGAATCGGTCTAAAGTCGTAATCTTTCATAATACCTATCAACATTATCCCAGGTGCTCTTACAAATTAACTATAAGAAGATATGTGTATACATGACGCATGAAGCATCAGCAAATTTTCCCCACAACGTGACAGTGATGTTATGTGACATTCGTCAAGTTGAATTCTAAACATAGATCGGTAACATTTAATTATAATCCAGGTTACGAACACACCAGAAGAACGAGTTATAGAAGCACCAGTTGTCTGGTCACATCGGCAAAGCGCAATCCAGATCATTCTTCTCTAGTACACCAATCTCTTTATATCCTTCATTTTGGGTACACCATTTTCCAGTAATAGTCAAACCTTAATTGCACGTAGCTGATAAAGACAAGACAATAAGGAAGCGCTCTTTACTTTAAGCAATACAAATCGCCCCCCCCCCGCCCCGTTTTCTAATTATTAATAAGCACAGTATAAGAAAGATATCACTCTGGCGTCCTTTGATGTAAATAACTAGCGAAATTACTGTTGTGGAAATAGCCGCTCTTCTTTTTCTCACGGTGTACTTGAAGTATTGAATCATTTTATTCCTCAAGTACCACCACATATATTCACAAAAACAAAATTGTAAAAAAGCAGGTGCACAAGAATGGACTTAAATATAAATAAATGTAAGCCGCTGTAGCTCAGTTGGTAGAGCGTTAGACTCATATTCCATGGTTCCGGGTATGATACACTCGCAGGCCAGCCCAGCTCGGCTGCTTCAGCGTGTTTTAAGAAGAGACACGTCGCTCCCGTATCATGTGCATGATACAGCCAATGGCGTGTTTAAAGTGCCATTAAATAAGACCGCAAATCCGCGTTAAACATAGTCAAACCCCTCACGTAAGACCACCAGTCGCACTTTGCAATAATGGTCTTGTCTGGATGGTGATCTGGTTTCAAGGTTTTCGGCTTCTTGTATGAATTTGTGCATATAT